>JACGCM010001023.1:0-16349 GCA_014058105.1 Kingdonia uniflora | reverse complement strand
AAAAAGATCTTTACTTGAAACAAAATTTCAGATTGACTGCGGGCACTACTATAAAAATGAAGATCTATACTTGTAACTGAATATGAGATTTTCTTTTGGCACTACTGTAAAGAAAATTTCTATACAAGAAACTGAATTTCTGATTAACTGTGGGCGCTACTATAAACAAGAAGATATATACTTGAAACTGAATTTCAGATTGACTTTAGGTACTACTGTAAAAAAGAAGATCTACACTAGAAACTGAATTTCAAATTGACTTTGGGTAGTACTGTAAAAAAGGAGATCTACACTAGAAACTGAATTTCAGATTGGCAGTGGGCGCTACAGTAAAAAAGAAGATCTATACTAGAAACTGAATTTCAGATTTACTCTGGGAGCTAAAGTAAACAAGGAGATCTATACTTGAAACTGATTTCAGATTGACAGTGGGTGCTATAGTAAAAATAATGATCTATACTAGAAGCTAAATTTCAGATTGACTTTGGGCGCTACAGTAAACATGAAGATATATACTATAAACATTATTTCAGATTGACTGTGGGTGCTGCAGTAAAAATAATGATCTATACTTGAAACTGAATTTCAGATTGACTTTGGGTGCTACAGTAAAAAAGAAGATCTATACTAGAAACTGAATTTCTGATTGACTAGTAGAGCTACAATAAAATAGAAGATCTATACTTGAAACTGAATTTCCGATCTACTTTGGGCGCTGCAGTAAACATGAAGATCTATACTAGAAACTGAATTTCAAATTGACTGTGGGTGATACAGTAAAGATAATGATCTATACTAGAAACTAAATTTCATATTAACTTTGGGTGCTAAAGTAAAAAAAGGAGATCTATACTAGAAACTGAATTTCAGATTTATTGTGGGTGCCACAGTAAAAAAGAAGATCAATACTTGAGACTGAATGCCAGATTGGCTGTGGGCTCTGCAGTAAAAAAGATCTATACTAGGAACTAAATTTCAGATTGAATGTGGGCGCTACAGTAAAAACATAGCTCTATACTTGAAACTAAATTTAAGATTGACGCTGGGCGTTATAGTAAAAAAGTTTATTTATAGTAGAAACTTAATTTCAGATAGACTGTGAGCGCTACAGTAAAAAAAGAGATCAATTATAGAAACTAAATTTCATTTTGACTGTGGGCGCTACCGCAAAAAAGAATATTTATACTAGAAACTAAATTTGAGATTAACTTTGGTCGCAACCGTAAATTGGAAGATCTATACAAGAAACTAAATTTAAGATTGACTGCGGGCGCTACAGTAAAAATGAAGATCAATACTAGAAAATGATTTTCAGATGGACTGCGGGCGCTACTGTAAAAAAGAAGATCAATACTAGAAACTGAATTTTAGATTGGCTGTAGGCGCTACAGTAAATAAAAAGATCTATACTAAAAATTAAATTTACGATTGGCTTTGGGAGCAACAGCTAAAACGAAAATCTATAGTAGAAATTAAATTTCAGATTGGCTGTGGGCGCTACAGCAAAAAAGAAGATATATACTTGAAACTGAATTTCAGATTAACTGTAGGCGCTACTGTAAACAAGAAGATCCATACTAGAAACCGAATTGCAGATTGACTGCTGGCGCTACTGTAAAAAAGATAGATCTATACTCGAAATTAAATTTCAGATTTTTTTGCGGGCGCTACAGTAAAATTAGATATATACTTGAAACTGAATTTCATATTGCCTGTAGGCGCTACAGTAAAATTGAAGATCTATACTAGAAACTGAATTTCAGATTGACTGTAGGCGCTATCGTAAATTTGAAGATCTATACTAGAAATTGTATTTCAGATTGACTGTGGCGCTACAGTAAAAGGATGATCTATACTAAAATCTAAACTGATTGACTGTGGGCGCTACTGTAAGCCAGAAGATCTATTCTTGAAAAAGAATTTCAGATTGACTGTGGGAGCTACTGTAAAAAAGATTATATGTACTTGAAGCTGAATTTCAGATTGGCTGTAGGCGCTACAGTAAAAAAGAAGATCTATACTAGATCTATACTCGAAACTGAATTTCAGATTTGCTGTGGGCGCTACAGTAAAAAATAAGGTCTATACTAGAAACTGAATTTCAGATTTTCTGCAGGCGCTACATTAAACAAGAAGATCTATACTAGAAACTTATTTCAGATTGACTGTTGGCGCTACTGTAAAAAATTTAAAATCTATAATATAAATTGAATTTCAGATTGACTGTGTGGGCTACAGTAAAAAAGATCTATACTAGAATCTGAACTTCTGATTGACTGTGGGCGCTACTGTAAACAAGAAGATTTATACTAGAAACTGAATTTCAGATTGACTGTGGGAGCTACTTCAAAAAAGAAGATCTCTACTAGAAACTTAATTTTAGATTGGCTGTAGGCGCTACAGTAAAAATAAGATCCATACTAGAAACTGAATTGCAGATTGACTGTGGGCGCTACTGCAAAAAAGAAGATCTAAACTAGAAACTGAATTTCTGATTGACTGTGGGTTGCTACAGTGAACAAGAATATCTATACTTGAAACTGAATTTTGATTAGTTGTGGGCGCTACAGTAAAAAACAATATTTATTCTAGAAACTTAATTTCAGATTGACAATGGGCGTTACAGTTAAAAGAATATCTATACTTGATTCTGAATTTTAGATTGACTGTGGGCGCTATAGTAAATTGGAAGATCCATACTATATTGAATTTCAGATTGACTGTGGGCGCCACAGTAAAAATAAAGATCTATAATTGAAACTGTATTTCAGATTGACTGTGGGGGCTATAGAAAAAAAGAAGATCTATACTTAAAACTTAATTTAAGAATGACTGTGGAGGCTACCGTAAAAAAGTAGATATGTACTATATACTGAATTTCAGATTAGCTGTAGGCGCTACAGAAAAAAAGAATATCTACATTAGAAACTGAATTTCTGATTGACTTTGGGAGCTACTGTATGAAAGATCTATACTAGAAACTGAATTTCAGATTAGCTTTGGGCGCTACTGTAAAAATAAAGATCTATGCTAGAAACCGAATTTAAGATGACTGTGTGTGCTGCAGTAAAAAAGAAGATCTAAACTAGAAACTGAATTTCAGATTGACTGTGAGCATTACTGTAAAAAAGAAGATCTGTACAAGAAAATGATTTTCAGATTGGCTGTAGGCGCTCAGTAAAAAAGATCTATACTAGAAACTAATTTCAGATTGACTATGGGCGCTACTGTAAAAAAGATTTATGCTAGAAATAGAATTTCAGATTGGCTGTGTGCGCTATAGTAAAAATAAAATCTATAATAGAAACTGAATTTCTGATTGACTATGGGCGCTAAAGTAACAAGGATATCAATACTAGAAAGTAATTTCAGATTGACTGTGCGCTACTACTGCAAAAATGAAGATATGTACTAGAAACTTAATTTATGATTTGCTGTGGGCACTAAAATAAAACGAAGATCTATACTTGAAACTGAATTTTAGATTGACTGTAGCGCTACAGTAAACAAGAAGATCTATACTAGAAACTGAATTGCAGATTGACTGTGGGGCTACTGTAAAAATGAAAGATATATACTTGAAACTGAATTTCATTTGTTGTTGGCGCTATTGTAAAAAATAAGATCTATACTTGAAACTTAATTTCAGATTGCCTGCAGGCGCTATAGTAAAGAAGGAGATCTATACTAAAAACTTAATTTCAGATTGACTGTGGGCGCTACCGCAAATTTGAAGATCTATTCTAGAATTGAATTTCAGATTGACTGTGGGCGCTACGTAAAATGGATGATCTATACATGAATCAGAACATCTGATTGACTGTGGGCGCTACAGTAAGCAAGAAGATCTATACAGGAAACTGAATTTCAGATTGACTGTGGGAGCTACTGTAAAAAAGAAGATATGTACTAGAAACTAAATTTCAAATTGGCCGTTGGCGCTACAGAAAAAAAGAAGATCTATACTAGAAACTAAATTGCAGATTAACTTCTTGCGCTACTGTAAAAAAGATGATCTATACTAAAAATTGAATTTCAGATTGGCTGTGGGCGCTACAGTAAAAAAAATCTATAATAAAAACTGAATTTCAGATTGACTCTAGGCGCTAAAGTAATCAAGAAGATCTGTACTAGAAATTGAATTTCAGATTGACTGTGGGCGCTACTGTGAAAAAAGAGATCTACACTATAAACTGAATTTAGAATTGGCTGTGGGCACTACTGTAAAAAAGAAGATCTATACTAGAAACTGAATTTCAGATTGACTGTGGGTGCTATAGTGAACAAGAATATCTATACTTGAAACTGAATTTTAGATTAGTTGTGGGCGCAACAGTAAAATACAATATGTATTATAGAAACGAAATTTCAGATTGACTGCGGCGTTACAGTTAAAAGAATATCTATACTAGATTCTGAATATTAGATTGATTGTAGCGCTATAGAAAATTGGAAGATCCATACTAGAATTGAAATTTCAGATTGACTGTGGGCGTCAAGTAAAAATAAAGATCTATAATTGAAACTGTATTTCAGATTGACTGCGGGCGCTATAGTAAAAAAGAAGATCTATACTAGAAACTAACTTTTTTAGATTGACTATGGGCGCTACTTTAAAAAAGATTTATGCTTGAAACAGAATTTCAGATTAGTTGTGGGCGCTACAGTAAAAAATAAAATCTATACTTGAAACTGAATTTCATTTTTACTATGGGGCTACAGTAAACAAGGAGATCTATACTAGAAAGTAAATTTCAGATTGACTGTGGCGCTGCGATAAAATGAAGATCTGTACTAGAAACTGAATTTAAGTTTGTTGTGGGCACTAAATAAAAACAAGGATCTATACTTGAAACTGAATTTTAGATTGACTGTTGGCGCTATAGTAAACAAGAAGATCTATACTAGAAACTTATTTCAGATTGACAGTGAGTGCTATAGTGAAAATAATATTTATACTAGAAATTGAATTTCAGATTGACTGTGGGCGCTAAAATAAAAAAGAAGATCTATACTTGAAATTGAATTTCATATTGACTGTGGGCGCTACAGTAACAAGATGATCTATACTTGAAACTGAATTTCAGATTGACTTTGTGTGCTACAGTAAAAAAATGATCTATACTTGAAACTGAATTCCGATTACCTGTGGGTTGTACTATTAAAAAGATCAATATTTGAAACTTAATTTCAGATTGACTTTGGCGCTTCAGTAAACATGAAGATCAAAACTAGAAATTAAATTTCAGATTGACCTTGGGCACTACTGTAAACAAGAACATCTATACTTGAAACTGAATTTCTGATTGGTTGTGGGCGCTATAGTAAAATAAAGATCTATACTTGAAACTGAATGCCTGATTGGCTGTGGGCTCTACAGTATAAAAGAATATCTATACTGGAAACTGAATTTCTCAGATTGACTGTGTGCCCTACAGTAAAACAAGATCTATACTGGAAACTAAATTTTAGATTGACATTGGGCGTTATAGTAAAAGAAATTATATATACTAGAAACTGAATTCAATTGCCTGTGGGCGCTACACGTAAAAATGAATATCTATACTTGAAACTGAATTTTAGATTACTTTGGGCGCTACAGTAAATTGGAAGATCTATACTAAAAACAAAATTTTAGATTGACTGTGGGCGCTGCAGTAAAAATGAAGATCTACTCTAGAAACTGATTTTCAGATGGATTGTGGGTGCTACTATGAAAAGATGATCGATACTAGAAACTGAATTTTAGATTGGCTGTAGGCGCTACCGTAAAAAGATGATCTTTACGAAATATTTAATTTTGATTGACTTTGGGCGCTACTGTTAAAACGAAGATCTATAGTAGAATTGAATTTCAGATTGGCTGTGGGCGCTACTATAAAATAGAATATCTATACTTGAAACTTAATTTGGGATTCACTTTTAGCACTGCAGTAAAAAAGAATTTCTATACAAGAAACTGAATTTCATTGTCTGTGGGCGCTACTAATACAAGAAGATCTATATAGAATCTGTGGGCGCCGCAGTAAAAATAAAGATCTATAATTGAAACTGTATTTCAGATTGACTGTGTGCTCTACAGTAAAAATGACGATCTATACTAGAAACTTAATTTCAGAATGACTGTGGGGGCTACCGTAAAAAACATGATCTGTACAAGAACCGAATTTCAGATTGTGTTGTAGGCGCTACAGTTTAAAAGAAGATCAATACTCTAAACTAAATTTCAGATTGACATTGGCGATGCTATAAAAGATTTATACTAGAAACAGAATTTCAGATTGGTCGTGGGCGCTACGTAAAAAAGAAGATCTATACTAGAAACTGAATTTCAGATTGACTATGGAGCAAGAGTAAACAAGGAGATCTATACTTGAAAGTTAACTTCAGATTGACTGTGGGCTCTACTGTAAAAAATATTTCTATACTAGAAACTGAATTTAAGATTGGCTGTGGGTACTACAATAAAAAAGAAGATCTGTACTTGAAACTGAATTTTAGTCTGACTGTAGGCGCTAAAGTAAACAAGAAGATCTATACTAGAAACTGAATTTCAGATTGACTGTGGGTGCTACAGCAAAAAAAATATCTATACTAGAAATTGAATTTTAGATTGACTGTGGGCGCTACAATAAAAAAGAAGATCAATACTTGAAACTGAATTCCCTATTGACTGTAGGCAATACAGTAAACAGATGATCTATACTAAAATTGAATATATGATTGACTTTGGGCGCTACTGTTAAGCCGAAGATCTATTGTAGAAATTAAATTACCGATTGGCTGTGGGCGCTACAGTAAGAAAGTAGATCTATACTAGAAACTGAATTTCAGATTGACTGTAGGCGCTACAGTAAACAAGAAGATCTATACTATAAACTGAATTGCAGATTGACTGTGGGCGCTACTGTAAAAAGATCTATACTAGAAACTGAATTTCAGATTTGTTGTGGGCGCTACAGTAAAAAATAAGGTCTATACTAGAATCTGAATTTCAGATTTTCTCTGCAGGCGCTACATTAAACATGAAGATCAATACTAAAACTGATTTCAGATTGACTGTTGGCGCTACTGTAAATTGAAAATCTATAATAGAAATTAATTTCAGATTAACCATGTGGGCTACAGTAAAAAAGATCTATACTAGAATCTGAACTTCTGATTGACTGTGGGCGCTACAGTAACAAGAAGATCTATACTAGAACTGAATTTCAGATTGACTGTGGGTGCTACTTTAAAAAAGAATATCTCTACTAGAAACATAATTTCCGATTGGCTGTTGGCGCTACAGTAAAAATGAAGATCCATACTAGAAACTGAATTGCAGATTGACTGTGGGCGCTACTGTAACAAAGAAGATCTAAACTAGAAACTTAATTTCAAATTTTATTGTGGGCGCCACTGTAAAAAATAAGATCTATACTTGAAACTGAATTTCAGATTGCCTGCAGGCGCTACAGTAAAAAAGAAGATCTATACTAAAACTGAATTTCAGATTGACTGTGGGCGTTACCGTAAATTTGAAGATCTATACTAGAAATTGAATTTCAGATTGACTATGGGTGCTACAGTAAAAAGGATTATCTATACTAGAATTTAACTTCTGATTGACTGTGGGTTCTACAGTAAGCAAGAAGATCTTAACTAGAAACTAATTATAGATTAACTGTGGGAGCTACTGTAAAAAAGAAGATATGTACTAGAAAGTAAATTTTAGATTGGCTGTAGGCGCTAAAGTAAAAATGAAGATCTATACTAGAAACTAAATTTCAGATTGACTTCTTGCGCTACTGTAAAAAAGATTATCTATACATGACATTGAATTTTAGAATGGCTGTGGACTACAGTAAAAAAGATCTATACTAAACTGAATTTCAGATTGACTGTAGGCGCTATGGTAATCAAGAAGATCTGTACTAGAAATTGAATTTCAGAATGACTGTGGGCGCTACTGTAAAAAAGGAGATCTACACTAGAAATTGAATTTCAGATTGGCTGTTGGCACTACAGTAAAAAAGAAGATCTATACTCGAAACTGAATTTCAGATTGACTGTGGGTGCTACAGTAAACAAGAATATATATACTAGAAACTGAATTTTAGATTAATTGTGGGCGCTACAGTAAAAAACATTATGTATTCAAGAAACTTAATTTCAGATTGACTGCGGGCGTTACAGTTATAAAGAATATCTATACTAGATTCTTAATTTTAGATTGACTGTGGGCACTAAAGTAAATTGGAAGATCCATACTAGAAATTAAATTTCAGATTGACTGTGGGCGCCACAGTAAAAATAAAGATCTATAATTAAAACTGTATTTCAGATTGACTGTGGGCGCTACACTAATAAAGAAGATCTATACTTGAAACTGAATTTCAGAATGACTATGGGGGCTACCGTAAAAAAGTAGATATGTACTATAAACTGAATTTCAGATTGGCAATAGGAGCTACAGTAAAAAGGAATATCTATACTAGAAACTGAATTTCTGATTGACTTTGGGAGCTACTCTAAGAAAAATATAACTAGAAACTGAATTTCTGATTGATTGTGAGCATTACTGTAAAAAAGATGATCTGTACAAGAAACCGAATTTCAGATTGGCTGTAGGCGCTACAGTAAATAAGAAGATCTATACTCGAAACTAATTTCGGATTGACTTTGGGCGATACTATAAAAAAGATTTATACTAGAAACAGAATTTCAGATTGGTCATGGGCGTTACAGTAAAAAAGAAGATCTATACTAGAAATTTAATTTCAGATTGACTATGGGCGCTACAGTAAACAGGAGAGCTATACTAGAAAGTAAATTTCAGATTGACTGTGGGCGCTACTGTAAAAAAGATGATCTATATAAACTGGAAACTGAATTAAGATTGGCTGTGGGAACTACAATAAAAAAGGAGATCTATACTTGAAGCTGAATTTTAGACGGACTGTAGGCGCTACATCGTAACATGAAGATCTATACTGGAAACTGAATTTAAGATTGGCTGCGGGCACTACAATAAAAAGTAGATCTATACTTGAACTGAATTTTGATTGACTTTAGGCGCTACAGTAAATGAGAATCTATACTAGAAACTTAATTTAAGGTTTACTGTGGGTGCTACAGTAAAAAAGAAGATCTATACTTGAAACTAAATTTCAGATTACCTGTGGGCGCTACTATAAAAAAGTTCTATACTTGATACTGAATTTCAGATTGATTGTGGGCGCTACAGTAAACAAGAAGATCTTTACTAGAAACTGAATTTCAGATTGACTTTGGCGCACTACCGTAAACTTGAACATCTATACTTGAACTGAATTTCAGATTTGCTGTGGGCGCTATAGTAAAATGGAAGATCTATACTTGAAACTGAATGCCAGATTGGCTGTGGATTCTACAGTATGAAAGAAGATCTATACTAGAAACTAAATTTCTGATTGACTGTGGGCCCTTCAGTAAAAACGAAGATCTATACTAGAACTAAATATTAGATTGACTATGGGCGTTATAGTAAAAAATTTATATATACTAGAAACTTAATTTCAGATAGACTGTGGGCGCTACAGTAAAAAGAAGATCAATAATACAAATTAAATTTCAGGTTGACTGTAGGCACTACATAAAAAATAAGATCTATACTTGAAACTTAATTTCAGATTGACTGTAGGCGCTAAAGTAATCAAGAAGATCAGTAGTAAAATTGAATTTCAGAATGACTGTGGGCGCTACTGTAAAAAGGGAGATCTACACTAGAAACTGAATTTCATTGATGTGGTCTGTACTCGAAAATTTCAGATTGACTGTGGGTGCTACAGTAAACAGAATATCAATACTAGAATCTGAATTTTTGATTAATTGTGGGCGCTACAGTAGAAAACATTATGTATTCTAGAACTTAATTTCAGATTGACTGCGGGCGTTACAGTTAAAAAAATTCTATACTAGATTCTTAATTTTAGATTAACTGGGGCACTAAAGTAAATTGAAGATCCATACTAGTAATTTAATTTCAGATTGACTGTGGGCGCCACAGCAAAATAAAGATCTATAATTAAAACTGTATTTCAGATTGACTTTGGGCGCTACAGTAAAAAAGAAGATCTATACTAGAAACTAAATTTCAGAATGACTATCGGGGCTACCGCAAAAAAGTAGATATGTACTATAAACTAAATTTCAGATTAGCTATAGGCGCTACAGTAAAAAGGAATATTATACTAGAAACTGAATTTCTGATTTACTTTGGGAGCTACTATAAGAAAGATCTATACTAAAAACTTAATTTCTTATTAGCTTGTGGGCGCTAGTGTAAAAATGAAGATCTATACTAGAAACCGAATTTAAGATAACTGTGTGCGCTACAGTAAAAAAAAAGATCCAAACTAGAAACTAAATTTTCAGATTGACTGTGAGCATTACTGTAAAAAGATCTGTATAAGAAACTGATTTCAGATTGGCTGTAGGCGCTACAGTAAAAAAAAGATCTATACTAGAAACTAATTTCATTAACTTTGGGCGCTACTGTAAAAAAAGATTTATACTAGTAACCAAATTTCTGATTGGCTGTGGGCGCTACAGTAAAAAAGAGGATCTACTATAAACTAAATTTCAGATTGACGATAGGCGCTACAGTAAACTAGGAGATCTATAATGAAAGTAAATTTCAGATTGACTGTGGGCGCTACTGTAAAAAGATGAATATACTTGAAACTGAATTTAAGATTGGGTGTGGGCACTACAATAAAAAAGGAGATTTATACTTGAAACTGAATTTTAAATTGACTTAGGCGCTACAGTAAACAAAGATCAATACTAGAAACTGAATTTAGATTGACTGTGGGTGCTCACATAAAAAAGAAGATCTATACTAGAAACTGAATTTTAGATTACCTGTGGCGCTACTATAAAAAAGTTCTATACTTGAAACGGAATTTCAGATTGATTGTGGGCGCTTCATAAACAAAAGATCTATACTTAAACTGAATTTCAGATTGACTTTGGGCACTACTGTAAACATGAACATCTATACTTGAAACTGATTTCAGATTTGCTGTGGGCGCTATAGTAAAATGGAAGATCTATACTTGAAACTGAATGCCTGATTGGTTGTGGGATCTACAGTATAAAAGAAGATCTATACTATAAACTGAATTTCCTTGACTGTGGGCCCTACAGTAAAAAACGAAGATCTATACTAGAACTAATTTTAGATTGACTATGGGCATTATAATAAAAAAATTATTTATACTTGAAACTTAATTTCAGATAGATTGTGGGGCGCTACGGTAAAAAGAAGAGAAATAATATAAACTAAATATCAGATTGACTGTAGCACTACGTAAAAAAAAGATCTATACAAGAAACTTAATTTCAGATTGACTGTGAGCGCTACAATAAAATAGAATATCTATACTAGAAACTGATTTTAGATTAACTTTTAGCGCTACAGTAAATTAAAGATCTATACTCGAAACTAATTTCTGATTGACTGTGGGCGCTGCAGTAAAAATTAAGATCTATACTAGAACTGATTTTCAGATGGATTGTGGGCGCTACTGTGAAAAAGATGATCATACTAGAAATTGAATTTTAGATATGCTGTAGGCGCTACAGTAAAAAGAAGATCTATACTAATAATTGAATTTATGATCGACTTTAGGCGCTACTGTTAAAACCAAGATCTATAGTAAAATGAATTTTCGATTGGCTGTGGGCGCTACAGTAAAAAAGTAGATCTATACTAGAAACTGAATTTTAGATTGACTGTGGGCGCTACTATAAACTAAGATCTATACAAGAAACTGAATTTCAGATTGATTTGGGTGCTGCTGTTAAAAAGGGATTTACACTAGAAACTGATTTTAGATTGGCTGTGGGCGCTACAGTTAAAAGGAGATCTCTACTAGAACTGTTTCAGATTTACTTTGGGCGCTACAGTAACAAGAGGATCTATACTTGAAACTGAATTTCAGATTGACTGCGGGTGCTAAAGTAAAAAAACTGATCTATACTAGAAATTGAATTTCAGATTGACTTTGGGCGCTACAGTAAACATGAAGATCTATACAAGAAACTGAATTTTCAGATTGACTGTGGGTGCTACATAAAAATAATGATCTATACTTGAACTGAATTTCAGATTGACATTGGGTGCAACAGTAAAAAGAAGATCTATAAAAGAAACTAAATTTCAGATTGACTGTGGGGGCTACAATAAAAAAGAAGATCTATACTTGAACAAAATTTTTATGGACTGTGAGCCCTACAGTAAAAAAGTAGATCTATACTAGAAACTGAATTTCAGATACTTTGGGCGCTACAGTAAACATGAAGATCTCTACTTGAAACTGAATTTCAGATTGACTGTGGGTGCTACAGTAAAAAAATGATCTCTACTAGAAACTAATTTCAGATTGACTTTTTGTGCTACAGTAAAAAAGAAGATTTATACTAGAAGCTGAATTTCAGATTGATTGTGGGAGCTATGTAAAAAAAGATCTATACTTGCGACTGAAGCCAGATTGGCTATGGGCTCTCCAATAAAAGTAGATCTATTCTAGAAACTGAATTCCAGATTGACTTTGGGTGCTACTGTAAAAAAGAGATCTACACTTGAAACTGAATTTCAGATTGGCTGTGGGCGCACAATAAAAAGGAAGATCTATACTAGAATTGAATTTCAGATTGACTTTGTGCGCCCTGCAAGTAAACAAGAAGATCTATACTAGAAACTGAATTTCTGATTGACTGTGGGTGCTACAGTAAAAATAATGATCTTTACTAGAAATTTAATTTTAGATTGACTTTGGGCGCTACAGTAACATGAAGATCTATACTAAACTAAATTTCAGAATGACTATGGGTGCTACAGTAAAATAATGATCTAACTTGAAACTGAATTTCAGATTGACATTGGGTGCTACTGTAAAAAAGAAGATCTATACTAGAACAGAATTTCAGATTACCTATGGGGGCTACAATAATAAAGAAGATCTATACATGAAACTGAATTTCATATGTACGTGTGGCGCTACAGTAAAAAGAAGATCTTACTTGAAACTGAATTTCCGACTGACCTTTGGGCGCTACAGTAAACATGAAGATCTATACTTGAAATTGAATTTAGATTGACTGTGGGTGCTACAGTAAATAATTATCTATACTTGAAACTGAATTTCAGATTTACTTTGGGTGCTACAGTAAAATGAAGATCAATACAAGAAATTGAATTCAGATTTATTGTGGGAGCTACTGTAAAAAAGAAGATCTATACTTAGACTGAATGCCAGATTTGCTGTGGGATCTACAGTAAAAAGAAGATCTCTACTAGAAACTGAATTTCAGATTAGTAAAAAGATTATTTATACTAGAAACTTAATTTCAGATAGACGGTGGGCGCTACAGTAAAAAAAAAGATCATTAATAGAAACTAAATTTCAGATTGACTGTAGGCACTACAGTAAAAAAAGAGATCTATACTTGAACCAGAATTTCAGATTGACTGTAGGCCTACAGTAAAAAAGAATATCTATACTATAAACTAAATTTTAGATTAACTTTGGGCGCTACAGTAAATTGGAGATCTATACTGGAACTAAATATCAGATTGACTGTGGGCGCTACAGTAAAAATGAAGATCTATACTATAAACTTATTTTCAGATGGACTGCGGGGGCTACTGTAAAAAGAATATCAATACTAGAAACTGAATTTTAGATTGGCTGTAGGCGCTACAGTATAAAAGATGATCTATATTAAAAATTGAATTTACGATTGGATTTGGGCGCTACTGCCAAAACAAGATCGATAGTAAGAATTAATTTTCAGATTGGTTGTGGGCGCTACAGTAAAAAGAAGATCTATACTAGATACCGATTTTAGATTGACTGTAGGCGCTATTGTAAACAAGAAGATCTATACTAGAAAATGAATTGCAGATTTACTGTGGGCGCTACTGTAAAAAGAAAATCTATACTAGAACTGAATTTTCAGATTTGCTGTGGGCGCTACATAAGAATATAGATCTATACTAGAACTGAATTTCAGATTGCCTGCAGGAGCTACAGGAAAAATTAAGATCTATACTAGAAACTGAATTTCAGATTGACGTGTGGGCACTACCGTAAATATGAAGATCTATACTTGAAATTTAATTTCAGATTGACTGTGGGCGCTACAGTAAAATATGATCGATACTAGAATCTGAACATCTTATTGACTGTGGGGCTGCTACGTAAACAATATATCTATATTAGAAACTGAATTTCAGATTGACTGTGGGTGCTACAGTAAAAAGAATATCTATACTAGAAATTGATTTCAGATTGACTATGGGCGCTACAGTAAAGAAGATCTATACTTTAAACTGAATTTCATAATGGACTGTGGGCGCTACAGTAAACAAGATGATCTATACTTGAAACAGAATTTCAGATTGGTTGTGGGCGCTACAGTAAATAAAAAGATCTATACTAGTAACTGAATTTCAGATTGACTATGGGCCGCTACGTAAACAAGGAGATCTATACAGAAAGTAAATTTCAGATTGACTGTGGGCGCTACTATAAAAAATGAAGATCTATACTAAAACTGATTTAAGATTGGTTGGCGGGCACTACAATAAAAAAGAAGATCTATACTTGAAACTTATTTTTGATTTACTGTAGGCGCTAAAGTAAACACGAAGATCTATACTAGAAACTGAATTTCAGATTGACTGTGGGTGCTACAGTAAAATAGAATATCAATACTTGAAATTTAATTTCAGATTGACTGTGGGCGCACTAAAAAGAAATCTATATTTGAAACTGAATTTCATATTGAGTGTGGGCGCTACAGTAAACAAATGATCTATACTTGACTAAATTTCAGATTGACTATGGGTGCTGTAGTAAAAACAGATCTATACTTGAAACTGAATTTCAGATTACCTGCAGGCGCTACTATAAAAATGATCTATACTTGAAACTTAATTTCAGATTGACTGTGGGCGCTACAGTAAACAGAAGATCTATACGAGAAACTGAATTTCAGATTGACTTTGGGCACTACTGTAAACAGAACATCTATACTTGAACTGAATTTCTGATTGGATGGGCGCTATAGTAAAATAGAAGATCTATACTGAAACTGAATCCTAATGGCTGTGGGCTCTACAGTATAAAAGAAGATCTATACTAGAAACTGATTTCATATTGACTTGGGTCCTACAGTAAAGCGAAGTCCTATACTTGAAACTAAATTTTAGATTAACTGTGGGTGTTATAGTGAAAAGATTATTTATACTTGAAACTTAATTTCAGATAGACTTTGGGCGCTACAGTAAAAGAGATCAATAATAGAAACTAAATTTCAGATTGACTGTAGGCACTACAGTAAAATAAAAATCTATACTAGAAACTGAATTTCAGATTGACTGTGAGGCTACAGTAAAAAAGATTATCTATACTAGAAACTAAATTTTAGATTAACTTTGGGCGCTATATTGAAAAGAAGATCTATACTAGAAACTAATTTCAGATTGACTTTGGGCGTTCCGTAATTGGAAGATCTATAATATAAACTAAATTTCCGATTGACTGCGGGCGCTGCAGTAAAAACGAAGATATATACTAGAAACTGATTTTCAGATGGATTTGGGCGCTACTGTGAAAAAGAAGATCAATACTAGAACTGAATTTTAATCGGCTGTAGGCGCTACAGTAAAAAAGATCTATACTAAATTTATTTATGATTGACTTTGGGCGCTACTGTTAAAATAAAGATCTATAGTAGAATTTAATTTCAGATTGGCTGTGGGCGCTACATTAAAAAAGAATTCTATACTAGAACTGAATTTCAGATTGACTTTGGGCGCTACAGTAAAAAAAGTAGATCTATAATAGAAACTGATTTTCAGATGGACTGCGGGCGCTACAGTAAAAAAGATGATCTATAATAGAAACTGATTTTCAGATGGACTGCGGGCGCTACAGTAAAACTGATTTTCAGATGAACTGATTTTCAGATGGACTGGTAGCTACTAGTGTGTTGGTCGGATGAATAAACTCTTATAAATTATCATAACTCATTTAAACTAACTTTCGAAAATGAGTTGCCGGTAGCCAAGCATCTCCGAAATGCAATCTAAAGCTTCAGAGAGTTGCAAATCATACAGGTAAACAAGGAGGATTCGATTCATTTGGTAACTATCCTTGCGGTTCTCATAAGAAAAAACTCATAAAATGTCCAACCTCTCAAACGAGTTACCCGAAGCCAAGCTTCTCAGAAATGGATCAAAGCATCGGAGAGGTGTGAAAATCCGTACCGTTAATATTTCAATCCTGAAGTATGGCGAGTTATTTGGTAACAAC
>JACGCM010002634.1:0-16744 GCA_014058105.1 Kingdonia uniflora | reverse complement strand
TACGATGGTTTGTGCCACACATATGAGAAGCTAACACTGGCAATGCGTTTGCTGCGAGTTGGAGTCGCTCCAGAGTTCTTCTACTATAAATGGCTAACATAGTTACCAAGGTACTCGCACTACCTCCCGGTATTGAAGTTTCAACCATAGGGATTTGCACCTCTACTGCATGATTTATGATTGTAAATCGGAAGCTATGCAACAATCAACCGTTTGAGTTTGTTGGATTGTGTATTAAGAGTGATATTGTCACTGACTAAATGACATTGCTACCAAATGCTCTTGCAATTCCCAACATACCGTGGATGTTTTGACAATTCGGATTTCGAACCTCTTACGATGGTTTTTGCCACAATTCTATGAGAAGATAACAACTGGAAAAATCGTGTTTGCGAGTGGATTGCTCGTATCAAAGGTTCTTTTCGACAGATAATTGGCTACTAGTTACCATAGTATCCCATACTCCCAGTTTGAAGTTTCAACCTTATGGCTTTGAACCTCCCTGATCGAGTAGATTGTTAAGTTCCGGAGCACTGCTACCATACATCTCGTTTTAGTGTTGTTGAATTGTTGATTAAGAGTGCATATTGACTGATAAAGGCGATTGCTACCAAATTGACTCGCAAAAACTCCCTGTTTGAAGTGTTGCGCCGTATGGATTTCGTAGCCACTCAGATGGTTTAGATTGTAATTCCTCGAATCTGTGTTACCGGCACAAACGTTTGAACGTTGGATCGTCTTAAGAGTTAATCATTTACAGACCATAATATATTGATTGTTGCAAAGTGTCTGCGATAGTCCATTTTGAAGGTTTTGACAAATTTGGACTACCTACTCTCTGATGGCATGGATATTCAATTCCCGGAGAGCTAGTGCTACCGGTGGCAACCCGTTGAATGGATGACATTCTCATAAAGTGACTATTTGACTGGACTAACGGCTTTGCATAGTTGCCAAATGACTCGCAACTTCCCGGATTGATGTTTTGACGAATACGGATTTTATACTTACGATGGTTTTGACCCCTCAAACATTGGATGCTAGTGGGCAACTGGAAGAACTCGTGTGAAGGTTGGATCGCTCTTAAGTGTTTCTTTTCGACAAGAAACGGGCTTAGCATAGTTACCAAAGTGTATCCCATACCCCGATTTGATGTTTCAACCATTATGGATTTTTGCACTCTCTGATGATTATGATTGTAATTCCGGGAAGCTATGCTAAAAAAACACATCACTCGTTTGGTTTGTTGAATTGTTATTAATGAGTGCATATTTGACTGTCAAAAAAGGCATTGCTACAAATGACTGCGCAAAACTCACCTGTTTGAATTTGACCGTTATGGATGTTATCGTACCATGTTAGATGGTTTATAGGATGTATTTTCGTGAATCGTGTTTCCGCAAACGTTTGAACAGTTTGATTTTTCTTGAGAGGTTTTATATTTGGTACAGAAAAAAGACGTGTATTGTTGCCAAATATCCGCACGATACTCCCAGCTTGAAGGTCGGATGATTTGGGTTCGTACACCTCGTGAGGTGTTGTGCATAATCAATTCCAGATAGCTCACTGAAACCGGAAACAGTTGGAGGTTGAGGATCATTCCACACAAAAGTGCCCATTGACTGACCAAAGGCTTGCATAGGTTGCCAAATGACTCCGCAATTCTCTGGATTGTTGTTGTGGACGAATACGGACTGACCTACGATGGTTTTGAACCACAATTATGAAAGCTATGCACTGAAATCGTTGTGAGGTTGGATTTGCTCTTAGGGGGGAAGTTTTTTTGCTTCATCATAAGGGCAGCTAGTTACCAAAGTATCGCAATTACTCCGGATTGAAGTTTCAACCATTATGGATTTTTGTACCTTTTGTGATTTAGATTGTAATCAGAAGTGTATGCTACCATCACAACTCGTTCGTGTAGTGAGTGGATGAATTCTCAAAAGTGCTAGTTGTGACTGCAAAAGGCTTGCTTGAGTTGCCAAAGATCTCGCAATTCTCCCGGAGTTGATGTTTTTTACGAATACCGGATTTCATACCTCAATCTATGTTTTTGCCCACATCTGGAAGCCATGTCACTAGCAACTCGTTTGGAAGGTTGGAGTCGCTCTTAAGAGTTTCAATTTCGAACGATACAGGTCTAGCATAGTTACGCAAGGTAATACCAATACTCCCGATTTGAGTTTCAACCTTATAGATTTTGCACCTCTTTGCATGATTAAGATTGTAATCGGATGCTATGCTACTATATCTCGTTGAGTGTGGTTGTGTTAGATTAAGAGTGCATATTTGACTGATAAACGGCATGCTACCAAGATCGCAAAACTCCCTGCTAGAAGTTGTGTGACCTGTTATTGATTTTTCGTCCCACTCTGAGGTTTAGATTATAAATTCCGAGATATCGGTCGTGTTACCGTGGGCAAAACGTTTGAACAGTTGGGATCGCTCTAAAATTTCATATTGATGACAAAAGATTGCATTGTTGTCCAATGTCTCGCGTAATCCTAGTTTCGAAAGTTTGACTGATTGTAATTTCGTAGGCTCGTCTGATGGTTGGGATATCAATTCCGCAGATAGCCTGCCGGCAAACCCGGTTCGGGTGGATGGAATATTCTCAAAAATGCCTATTAGCTACAAAAGAGCAAGCAAGTTGCCAATGACTCGCAATCTCCGCTGATTGATGTTTTGACGAATACGATTTCGTACCTCTACGATGTTTTGACACACAATTTGAAAGCTATGTCAACTGGCAACTCCGTTTGAGAGTTGGCTCGCTCATAAGAGTTTTCTTTGTCGACAGAAAAAAATGGGCCTCGCTAGTTACCCCGAGGTAAGCGCATACTCCTGGTTGAATACGTTTCAACCATATGGATTTGCTACTCTCTGATGGATTTTCGAGTTGTAATTCCGGGAAACATGCTACACTAATCGTTTGAGTTGTGGATTGTAATTTAGAGTGCACTATTTGACTAGATACCGACCATTTCTACAAAAGGATTCTAATGCTACGCCTATTTGAGTTTTGACCGTTATGGATTTGTACCAATTGATGGTTTAGATTATAATTCCAGAACTTGTGTACCGGCACACGGTGTGTACAGTTGATCGCTCTTAAAATGTAATATTGACAGACATAGACTTGCATTTTTGACAAAGTCCCGCAATACTCCCATTTGCAAGTGTTTTACTGATTCGGTATTTCGTACTTTGATGGTTTGGGATATCAATTCAAGGAATCATCCACCGGCACCCGTTGGAGTGGATGGAAATATCTCAAAAGTGCTTATTTGGACAAAAGGCTAGCATGTTGCCAATGACTGCAATTTCCCGGATTGATGTTTGACGAATACGATTTTCGTGACTCTCCGATGGTTGTGAACACAATTATGGAAGTTATGCGACTGGCAATCGTTGTGTGGAGTTGGACTTGCTCTTAAGGTTTTCTTTTCGAAGATAAAGGGCTACCTAGTTCATCCAAGGTTATCTGCATACTCCGGCGTGACGTTTAGCAATATGGATTTAGCGACCTCTTCTATGAGATATAGGATGTAAATTCCTGGAGCTAATGTACCATCAATCTTTGTGTGGTGTTGGCATTGTTATTTTAGAGTGCAATTTGCTGATAAAAGGACATTTCTACCAAAAGGACTCGCAATCACTCCTGTTTGAGATTTGACGCGTATGGATTTCGTACCACTCTGATAGTTTTAGATTGAAATCCGAAATCTGCGTTGTATCGCCGCAACAGTTTGAACATTGGATGTTCTTAAGCGTCATATTGACTGACCCAAAGAGACCTGCATTCTTACAAAATGTCACAAAAACTCCCATTTATATTTCGTGATGTTCGAATTTGACTGATTGTGATTCGATAGCCCTTCTGATGGTTTTGGATATTCAATCCACCGGAGTTATCATACCGGTAAACCTTGGAGTTGCGATCATTCCAAAAGTGCACATATTGCACTGACAAAGGTCTGCATAGTTGTCAAATGACTCGTAATCTCCGCGATTATGTTTGTTCGAATGCGGATTTGCGTTACTCTACGATGGTTTTTGACCACAATGTATGCGAGCTTCACTGGCAAATCTTTTGTTGGGAGCGCGTTAAAGTTTTCTTTTCGGCGATATAAGGTAGCATAGTTTCAAAGGTTCGCATACTCCCGGTTGTCAAGTTTACCGATTGATGGATTTGTGCACCCTTTGATGATGTATACTTGTATATTGGCGGAAGACTGCTCCCAGTCAACTCGGTTGAGTTGTTGGATTGGTATTAGAGTGCATATTTGACTGATAAAAGACATTGCTACAAAGAGCCTCGCAATACTCCCTGTGTTGAAGATTTGACCGTTATGGATTCTCAGAATCACTCTGATGGTTTAGATGTAATCAGCCGATAATCCTGCCTTACTGGCAACACGTTTATAGTTGACACTTTAAGAGGTCTCATATTTGATAGACAATGAACTTTTGCATGTTACAAATGTCTCGCGATACTTCCAGCTGAAGGTTTGATGAATGTCGATTTTCGTTACTCTCTGATTGTTTTGGATATCAATTCTAGGAATCTATCGGCTACCGGCAACCCGGTTGGAGTGGGCATGGAATCATTCTCAAGTCGTGCCTATTGACGGACAAAAGCCTAGCATAGGTTGCCAAAATGACGAATGCTTCGGTATTGAGGTGTGTTTTGAAAACTACGGATTCGAGTACCTACGATGGTTTAGACCACAATATAAGAGCTTGCAACTGGCAAATCTTGCGAGGTTGGGTCCGCTCTTAGAGTGTCAGTTAGACAGATTAAAGGGCTAGCATAGGTACCCATGGATGTCGTAGTCCTCCCGGGATTGAGTTTCAACCATTACGAATGTTGCACCTCTTGAGATTTAGATGCAAATTCGAAAAGCTATGTCACCATCACTCGTTGAGATTGTTCTATTGATATTTAGAGTGCCTATTTGAGCTGATAATAACTGACATTGCTACCACAAAGGACTCGTCAATACTCACTGTTGAAGTTTTGACGTTATGGACTTCGTACCCACTCTGATGTTTTTATATAGTAATCCGAAAATCTGGATACCGGAACGTTGAACAGTTGGATCGCTCTTAAAAGTGTATATTTGACGAACACACAAAACTTGCATGTGTGGCCAAATGTCTCGCGATAGCTCCCAGTTTTGAAGGTTTGATCTGATTTGTGATTTCGTACACTCTCTGATGGTTTGGATATCAACTCACAGGCTATTCCTACCGGCAACCCGTTGGAGTTAGGATCATAATAAAAAGTGCACATTTGACTGTCAAAAGGCTAGCATAGTTGCCAAGATGACTCGCAACGTCTCAGGATTGTTGTTTTGACGAACTCGGTATCGTACCTCTACATGGTTTTGATGACCCAATTAGAGAAGCTATGCACTGGGCAATCGTTTGCGAGGGTTCGGGTCGCTCTGTAAAGTTCTTTTCCTGAGATAAAGGGTTAGCTAGTTACCAAGGATCACCTAGTTTCCGGTTTGAAGTTCAACATAATGGATTTGCACCTCTCTGTGATGTTAGATGTTATTCTGGAACCCTCGACACAGCTTGAGTAGGATCTATAAAATGTTACTGTACATTCACATACTCGACTCCTGTAGTTACCTTATGATTTCGTATCGAAATTGGCAGGGGGGCGTGGGGGGTGGGAGAGGGGGTGTGGGTAGCATTTGGAGAACGGCATGAGATGAGGGGGTACGTGGGAGGTTTGGAGAGTTGTGCGGTAGGATGCAAGGGGGGGGGGGTTTAGATTGCGTTATCCGAGATCTGTGTTACCGGCAAACTCATTTGAGTAGTTGGAACGTCCTAAGAGATTCGATTGACTGACAAAGAATGACTTGCATGTACACAAATGTCTCGCAATACCCCAGTTTGAAGGTTTCTTGCTTTTGATCTCGTACCTCTGTGATGTTTTGGTAATCTGTTTCCAGAGCTATGCTACCGCAACCCGTCTGGAGTTGATTGAATCATCACAAAAGTGGCTATTTGATGCCAAAGGCAGCTATAGTTGCCAAATGTACTCGCATTCTCCCAATGATGTTTGAGAATGCGATTTTCGTACCTTACGATGGTTTGGACCACAAATTATGAGAAGTTTAGGCCACTGGCAAATGTTTGCGAGGCTGTGGCGCACTAAGAGTTTCTTTTTCAACAGATAACGGTCAGGCATGGTACATAATGTATCGCAATACAACCCGGTTGTAGTTTCAACCAATTATGGGATTTTGCACCTCTCATGATTATTTAGATGTGTTATTCTGAAACTATGCCCATTCAACTCGTTTGAGTATTTGGATCTATAAGGTGCATATTGTGAATGATAAAAGACATTTGCTATCAACATGACTCCAATTCTCCCTGTTTGAAGTTTGACGTTATGGTTTCCGTACCACTCTGATGGTTTAGTATTGTAATTCCGAGATCTTGTATACCGCAATCGTTTGAACGTTGGATCGTTCTTAAACGTGTTAATAGGTGACCGTAAAAGACTGCATTGTAGCCAAATGTCCCGCGATACTCCCCGTTCGCAAATCTTGACTGTTGGATTTCGTTAGGCTCTCTGAGGGGTTCGGATATCAATTCCAGACTACCTACCGGCAACCTCTATGGAGTTGTTGATCAGTCCAAAAGTGCCCATTTGACAACCAAAAAGGCACATATTGTGTACAAATAACCCGCCAGTTCACAAAATTGATGTTTTGAGATAGATTCGTGTACCTGTACGATGGTTTTGACCACAATTATGAGACGCTATGACCACTGGTGGCAAATCGTTTGCGAGGTTGGATCTCTCCTTAAGTGTTTTCTTTTCGACAGATATAGGCTAACTAGTTACCAAAAGTGTCGTATACTCCGCGTGTGTACAAAACCATTCATGATTTTTGCACCCTCTTAGATTTATATTTGTAATTCGAAAGCTACTGCGACTCACTCGTTTGAGTTGTTGGTATTGTTATTTAGAGTGCATATTTGACTGATAATGACATTGCTACCAAAGGACTAGCAATACTCCCTGTTTGAAGTTTTGACCGTTATGGAATTCGTACCACTCTAATAGTTTAGATAGTAATTCCAGAATCTGTGATACCGGCAACTCGTTCGAACAGTTGGATCGCTCATTAAATTTTCTATTTGACAGACAAAGAGCTTGCATTGTAGCAAATGTCTCGGCATACTCCAGCTGAAGGTTTGACTATTTTGTTTCGTACTTCTTCTCTGATGGTTTGGATAACATTTCCAGGAATATCCTACCGGCCACCCGTCAAGTTGATGGATCTCCTCAAAAGTGCCCATTGGACTGTCAAAAGAGCTAGCATAGTTGCCAAATGACCGCATTCTCCGGATATTGTTTTACGAATACAATTTCGCACTCTACGATTGTTTTGACCCCAATTATGAGAAGGTTTGCAACTGCAAATCGTTGCTAGGTTGATCGCTCTTATGAGTTTTCTATGACAGATAGTGCTAGCATAGTTACCAAGGTATCACATACTCCCGTTTTGATGTTTCAACCATTATTGATTTTGCACCTCTCTGATGATTTTTGATTTATTCCGGGAAGCTATGCTACCATCAACTTCGTGTGAGTAGTTTGGATTGCTCATTAAAGTGCATATTGACTGATAAAAGGCATGCTACCAAGACTCACCAATACTCCTTTTCGAAGTTTTGACCGTTATGGATTTCGACCACTCTGATGGTTTTGATTGAAATTCTGAGAATCTGTGTTACGGCAACTCATTTTGAGCAGCTGGACCGTCTTTAAGAGTTCATATTTGAAGACAAAAGGCTTCATGTTACCTAATGTCTCGCAATACTTCCAGTTGAAGGTTTTACTGATTAGATTTCGTACCTCTGTGATGTTTTGGTAATCATTCCAGGAAGCTATGCTACCGCAACCCGCTGGAGTTGATGGGACCATTCTGGAAGTGCCTAATTGCCTGATAAAAGCTTGGCAGAGTTGCCAATGACTCGCAATTCTCTCGGATTGATATTTTGAGAAACAGATTTCGTACCTCTACATGGTTTTGACCACAATTATGAGAAGCTATGCAATTGGCAAAATCGTTTGCGAGGTTTGGATTGCTCTTAACGATTTCATTTCGACAGATAAGGGCAAGCATAGTTACAAAGGTTCGCAATACTCCCGGTTTGAAGTTTTAAACCCATTCACAGATTTTGCACCTCTCTGTCGGATTTAGATTGTAATTGTCCGGAGTCTACGCTACCATCACTCGTTTGAGTTGATGGATTGTTATTTAGAGTGCATTTTTGACTGTAAATGACATTGCTACCAAATGAACGCATACGTCCATGTGGAAGTTTTGATTTATGAGTTTCGTACCCCTTGATAGTTTAGATTGTTATTCCGGGAATCTTGATACCGCCACAGTTGTGCATTGTTCGTTCTAAAATATCATATTTGACAGACAAAGACTTGCATTGTTGCCAAATGTCTCGCGATACTCCCAGTTTGAAGTTTGACTGATTCGTAATTTCATACCTCCAGATGGTTTGGTTATCAATTCCTAAGACTATGCCACCGGCAACCCTTTGGAGTGGATGGTCATTCTCAAAAGTTCCCATTGACTAAAGAAGGCTAGCATATTGCCAAATGATCGCAATTCTCCAGGATTAATGTTTTGATGAATAAGATTTCCGTACCTCTACGATGGTTTTGACCACAATTATGAGAAACTATGCAACTGGCAAATCGTTTGAGAGGTTAATCGCTCTTAAGAGTTTCTTTTCGAGATAAAGGCTAGCTATTACAAAAAGGTATCCCCATACTCCCGCTTTGAAGTTTCTACCATATTGATTTTGCACCCTCTGATAATTTTGATTGTATTCCGGAAACTATGCTACCATCAACTTGTTTGAGTTGTTGGATTGTTATTAAGAGTGCATATTTGACTGATAATGCATTGTTACCAAATGACTCGCAAAACACCCTATTAGAAGTTTTGACGTTATGGATTTCGTACCACTCTGATAGTTTAGATTGCATTCCGTGAATCTCTGCCGTACCTGCACACGTTGTTAACAGTTGATCGTTTCTAAAAGTTCATTTGACAGACAAAGACTTGCATTGTTGCCAAATGCCGCAATACTCCCAGTTTGAAGGTTTGAATATTCGGATTTCGACCCTCTCTAATGTTTAGATATCAATTTTAGGACGTATACTACCGTAACACCCGTTTAAGTGGATGGATCACTCTCAAAGTGCCTATTTGACTGACGAAAGGCTGCATAGTTCCAAATAACTCGCATTCTCTCCGATTGAGTTTTTTGACGAATTTGGATTTCGTACCTCTACGATGGTTTTGACCCAATTCTGAGAAGCTATGGAAACTGGCAACTCGTTTGAGAGGTTGGATCTCTCTTAAGAGTTCCTTTCTCAGATAAGGGGCTATCATGTTACCAAAGTATCCCAATACTCCCGGTTTGAAGTTTCAACCATATGGTTTTGCACCTCTTTGATGATTTAGATTGTAATTCTGGGAAGCTATGCTACCATCAACTCGTTTTGAGTAGTGGTTGTTCGTAAGAGGCTTATTTGACTTAAAACTTGCAAAAACTCGCATCTCGCCATGTTTGACTTTTGACCGTTACGAAGTTTCGTACCACTCTGATGGTCTAAATTATAATTCCCAGAATCTTTGCTACCGGGAACTCGTTTGAACAGTTGGGTAGTTCTTAAGAGTTAATATTTGACAGACAACTGACTTGCATTGTTGCCAAATTTCTCGCAATACTCCCAGTTTGAGTTTTGACTTATTCGGATTTCGTACCTCTCTAATTGTTTAGATATCAATTTAACGAAGCTATGCTACCGGAAACCCGTTGGAGTGGATGGATCATTCTCAAAAGATCCTATTGGACTGACAAAAGGCTGGCATAATTACAAAATGACTCGCAATTCTCCCGGATTGATGTTTTGACGATTACGGATTTCGTACCTCTACGATAGTTTTGACAATAATTCTGAGAAGCTATGTAATAGGAAACTCGTTTGAGAGGTTGGATCGCTCTTAAGAGTTTCTTTTCGACAGATAAAGGGGTAGCATAGTTACCGAGGGTATCGCAATAACCCCGGTTTGATGTTTCAACCATTATGGATTTTGCACCTCTCTGATGATTTAGATTGTAATTCCGGGAAGCTATGCTACCTCAACTCATTTGAGTAGCTGGATTGTTATTTAGAGTGCATATAAGACTTATAAAAGACATTGCTACCAAATGACTCGCAATGCACCCAGTTTAAAGTTTTGACCGTTATGGATTTCATACCACTCTGATGGTTTAGATTGTAATTCTGAGAATCTGCTTTACCGGCAACTCGTTTGAGCAGTCGGATCTCTTTTATAAGTTCATATTTGACCGACAGAAGACTTGCATTGTTACCAAATGTCTCGCAATACACCCAGTTTTATGGTTTGGATATCAATTCAAGGAAGCTACGCTACCGGCACCCCGTTGGAGTGGATGGATCATTCTCAAAAGTGCCTATTTAACTGATAAAAGGCTTGCATAGTTGCCAAATGACTCGTAATTCTCCCGGATTGATGTTTTGACGAATACGGATTTCGTACCTCTACGATGGTTTTGACAACAATTGTGAGAAGCTATGCAACTGGCAACTCGTTTGAGAGGTTGGATCGCTCTTAAGAGTTTATTTTCGTCTGATGATTTAGATTGTAATTCCGGGAAGCTATGCTACCATCAACTCGATTGTGTAGTTAGATCTTTATTAAGAGTGCTTATTTGACTGATAAAAGACATTACTGCCAAATGACTCGCAATACTCCTTGTTTTAACTTTTGACCGTTATGAATTTCGTACCACTCTGATGGTTTAAATTGAAATTCCGTAAATTTGTGCTACCGGTATCACGTTCGAGCAGTTGGATAGTTCTTAAGGGTTAATATAGACAGACAACTGACTTGCATTGTTGCCAAATGTCTCGCAATACTCCCAGTTTGAAGGTTTGACTTATTCGGATTTCGTACCTCTCTAATGGTTTAGATATCAATTACAGGAAGCGATGCTACCGGAAACCCGTTGGAGTGGATGGATCATTCTCAAAAGTGCCAATTGGACTGACAAAAGGCTGGCATAGTTACAAAATTACTCGCAATTCATCCGGATTGATGTTTTGACGATTACGAATTTCGTACCTCTAAGATGGTTTTGACCACAATTCTGAGAAGCTATGCAGCTGGCAACACGTTTGTGAGTTTGTATCTATCTTAAGAGTTTCTTTTCAGCAGATATTGGGATAGCATAGTTACCAAAGGTATCGCAATACTCCCGGTTTGAAGTTTCAACCATTATTGATTTTGCACCTCTCTAATGATTTAGATTGTAATTCCGGGAAGCTATGCTACCATCAACTCGTTTGAGTAGTTGGATTGCTATTAAGAGTGCATATAAGACTTATAAAAGACATTGCTACAAAATGACCCGCAATACTCCCTGAGAAAACTTTTGACCGTTATGGATTTCGTACCTCTCTAATGGATTGGATATCAACTCAAGGAAGCTACGCTACCGGCAACCCGTTGGAGTGGATGGATCATTCCGAAATGTGCCTATTTGACTGACAGAAGGCTAACATAGTTGCCAAATGACTCGCAATTCTCCCGGATTGATGTTTTGACGAATTCGGATTTCGAACCTCTACGATGGTTTTGACCACAATTATGAGAAGCTATACAACAGGCAAATGGTTTGCGAGATTGGATCGCTCTCATGAGTTTCTTTTCTACTGATAAAGGGCTAGCATAGTTACCAAAGGTATCGCATTACTCCCGGATTGAAGTTTCAACCATTATGGATTTTGCACCTCTGATGATTTTGATTGTAAATCCGGGAAGCTATGCAACAATCAACTCGTTTGAGTTGTTGGATTGTTATTAAGAGTGCATATTTCACTGATAAATGACATTGCTGCCAAATGACTCGCAATACTCCCTGTTTGAACTTTTGACCTTATGGATTTCGTACTACTCTGATAGTTTAGATTGTAATTCCCAGAATCTGTGCTACCGGCAACTCGTTTGAACAGTTTGATCGATCTTAAGAGTTCATATTTGACTGCCAAAAGACTTTCATTGTTGCCAAATGACTCGCAATTCTCCCGGATTGATGTTTTGACAAATTCGGATTTCGAACCTCTACGATGGTTTTGACCACAATTATGAGAAGCTATACAACTGGAAAATCGTTTGCGAGGTTGGATTTCTTTTAAAAGTTTCTTTTCGACAGATAATGGGCTAGCATAGTTACCATAGGTATCCCAATACTCCCAGTTTGAAGTTTCAACCGTTATGGATTTTGAACCTCCCTGATGATTTAGATTGTAATTCCGGGAAGCTATGCTACCATCATCTCGTTTTAGTTGTTGAATTGTTATTAAGAGTGCATATTTGACTGATAAAAGGCATTGCTACCAAATGACTCGCAAAACTCCCTGTTTGAAGTTTTGGACGTTATGGATTTCGTACCACTCTGATGGTTTAGATTGTAATTCCTCGAATCTGTGTTACCGGCAACCCGTTTGAACAGTTGGATCGATCTTAAGAGTTAATATTTTACAGACAAAATACTTGCATTGTTGCCAAATGTCTCGCGATAGTCCCAGTTTGAAGGTTTGACAGATTTGAAGGTTTGACAGATTTCTAAGAAGCTATGCTACTTGCGAATTGTTTACGAGGTTGGTTCACTCTTAAGAGTTTCTTTTCGACAGATAATGGGCTAGCATAGTTACCAAAGGTATCGCAATACTCCCGGTTTGAAGTTTCAACCGTTATGAATTTTGTACCTCTTTGATAATTTAGATTGTAATACTCGTTTGAGTTGCTGGATTATTTTTAAGAGTGCATATTTGAGAGTTCATATTTTACAGACAAAAGACTTGCATTGTTGCAAAATGTCTCGCGATACTCCATGTTTGATGGTTTGACTGATTTGGATTTCGTACCTCTCTGATGGGTTGGATATCTATTCCAGGAAGCTACGCTACCGGCAACCCGTTGGTGTGGATGGATCATTCTCAAAAGTGCCTATTTTACGGACAAAAGGCTAGCATAATTGCCAAATGACTCGCAATTCTACCGGATTGATGTTTTGACGAATACGGATTTCGTACCTCTACGATGGTTTTGACCACAATTATGTGAAGCTATGCAACTGGAAAATTGTTTGCGAGGTTGGTTCACTCTAAAGACTTTCTTTTCGATAGATAATGGGCTAGCATAGCTACCAAAGGTATCGCAATACTTCCGGTTTGATGTTTCAACCGTTATGAATTTTGTACCTCTTTGATGATTTTGATTGTAATTCTGGGAAGCTATGCTACCATCAACTCGTTTGAGTTGTTGGATTGTTATTTAGAGTGCATTTTTGACTAATAAATGACATTGCTCCCAAATGACTCGCAACACTCCCTGTTTGAAGTTATGACCGTTAGGGAATTCGTACCACTCTGATAGTTTAGATAGTAATTTCGAGAATCATTGATACCGGCAATTCGTTTGAACAGTTGGATCGCTCTTAAAAGTTCATATTTGACAGACAAAAGACTTGCATTGTTACCTAATGTCTCGCAATACTCCGAGTTTGAAGGTTTTACTGATTTGGATTTCGTACCTCTCTGATGGTTTGGTAATCATTTCCAGGAGCTATGCTCCCGGCAACCCGTTGGAGTGGATGGATATTCTCAAAAGTTCCTATTTGAACTGACAAAAGGCTTGCATCGGTGCCCAATGACTCGAATTCGTCGGATGGATATTTTGAGAATACAGAATTCGTCCCTCTACGATGGTTTTTGGACCACAATTTATGAGAACTATGATGTGGCAAATCGTTTGCGAGTGTCGCGATTGCTCTAAGAGATTCTTTCGACAGATAAAGGGCTAGCATAGTTACCAACAGGTAAGCAACATACCCCAGTTTGAACGTTTTAACCAGTTAACGGATTTGCACCTTCTCGGATGATTTTTAGATTGTAATCGGAAGCCTGCTCCATCACTCGTTTTGAGTTGTGCGATTGGCTAGTTAGAGTGCATTTTTACTGTTAAATGAACATTGCTACCAAAGGACTCGCAATACTCCATTTGAAGTTTTTGAAACGTTATGGATTTCGGAACACTTTGATACGTTTGAAATTGTTATTAGAGAATCTGTGTTAGCGCAAACATGTGTGCGTTGGTTCGTTCTTAAAATTTAATATTGAAGACAAAAGACTGCATTGTTGCCAAATGTATCGCGTACTCCGAGTTTGAAGGTTTGGATCGGATTAGTTAATACCTCTCAATGTTTGGTTATCAATCTGGAAGCTCATCCCTGCGACCCGTTTTGGAGTGGATAGATCATTCTCAAAGTTCCTATATGGGTACTGACAAAAGGTTGCATTATAGCAAAAGACTCGCAATTCTCCCGATAGCTGTTTTGACGATACCAGAATTTCGTACCTCTACGATGGTTGAACCCCAATTCTTGAGAAGCTTGCAACTGGGCAACTCGTCTGAGAGGTGGATCGCTCCTTAAGCAGTTTCTTTTCGACAATAACGGGATAAGCATAGTTCCCAAAGGTACCACATACTCCGCGTTTGAAGGTTCAACCATTATGGGTTTGCACCTTTCTGAGATTTAGTATGAAATTCTCAGGAAGTGCCCATTTTGACTAACAAAAGGGTAGCATAGGTTGCCATTTTATTGAGGACTCGCCAAGTCTCCGAATTTGATGTTTGAGTGAATAAGATTGGTGACCGTCTACGTGGTTTTGCGACCACAATTAGGAGAAACTTGCAACTGTGCAAGTAATCGTTTGAGAGGTTGGCCGCTCTTAAGAGTTTCTTTTCGACAGATAACGGGCTAGCATGCTTACAAAAGGATCCCCATACTCCCGCTTGAAGTTTTCAGCCTTATGTTTTGGCACCTTCGGAGAAGTTTTTGGAGTATTCCGGGAAACTATGCTACCATCACTTGTTTGAGTTGTTGGATTGTTATTAAGATTGCATATTTGACTGATAGATGACATGTTTACAATGACTCGCAAACACCCTATTTGAAGTTTTGACCGTTATGGATTTCGTACCACTGATAGTTTAGATTGCAATTCCGAGAATCTGGGGTACCGCAACACGTCTTAACAGTTGGATCGTTCTTAAAAGTTCATATTTGACAGACAAAAGACTGCATGGTTGCCAAATGTCCGAAATACTCCAGTTGTGAAGTTGTTGATTGATTCGGATTTCGAACCTCTCTAATGTTTAGATATCATTTTAGGAAGCTATACTACCGAAAAACCCGGTTTGAGTGGATGGATCACTCTCAAAAGTGCCTATTGACTGACAAACGGCTTGCATATTTTCCAAATAACTCGCAATTCCCCGGATTGATGTTTTGACGATTTGGATTTCGTCCTCTGCGATGGTTTTGACCCCAATTCAGAGAAGCATGGAACTGGCAACTCGTTGAGAGGTTGGATCTCTCTTAAGAGTTTCCCTTCGCAGAAAGGGCTAGCATAGTTTCCAAAGGTATCCCAATACTCCCCGTTTGAAGTTTCAACCATTATGGATATTTCACCTCTTTGATGATTTTAGATTGTAATTCCGGGAAGCTGTCAACCACACTCTTTAGTAGTGGGATTGTTATAAGATAACTTATTGACTAATAAACAGACATTCTACCAAAGGACTCGCACTACCCCTGTTTGAACTTTTGACCGTTATGGATGTCTTTTTTTGTACCCTCTGATGGTCTTAAACTTATAATTCCCGAATCTTGCACCGGTGAACGCGTTTTAACAGTTGGGTAGTTTCTTAAGAGTGTAAATTGACAGACAAACTGACGTCGCATGGTTTGCCAATTTTCTCCACCATACTCCAGGTTTGGGTTTGACTATTCGATTTCGTACCTCTCTAATTGGTTTAAATACCAATTTTAACGACTATGCACCGGAAACCCGTTGGAGTGGATGGCCATTCTCAAAAGACTAGTTGACAGACAAAGCTGCATAATGTACAAAATACTCGCACTTCTCCCGATTGATGTTTTGTACGATTACCTGATTTTCGTACCTCTACGATAGTTTTTTTGGACAAATTCTAGAACTCATGTACCAGGAACGCTTGTTGTGGAGGTTGGATCGCTCTTAGAGTTTCTTTTCGACAGATACAGGGTCGCATAGTTACCGAAGGTATCGCAATAAACCCGTTGTTATGTTTCAACCATTATGAGATTTTGCACCTCTCTATGATATTAGATTGTAATTCCGGAAGTCTATGCTACCCAACTCATTTGGTAGCTGGATTGTTTATTTAGAGTCATATAATGACTATAACAAGCTGCTCCAACATGACTCGCATGCACCCGTTTCAAGTTTGGACCGTTATGGATGTCATACCACTTCTGAGGTTTAGACCTTGCAATTCGAGAACTGGTTTTACCGGCAACTCCTTTGAAGAGTCGGATCCTTTTATGATTCATTGACCGACAAAAGCTTGCATTGTAGCCAAATGTCTCGCACTACCCCAGTTTGAGGTTTTGGATTCAATTCAAGGAAGCTACCTACAACGCACCCGTTGGAGGGATGGATCAGTTCGCAAAGTGCCTATTTAACTGATACAAAGCTAGCATATTGCAAATGGACGTCTAATTCTCCCCGGATTGATGTTTTGACGAATCGGATTTCGTACCTCTA
>JACGCM010001711.1:0-27800 GCA_014058105.1 Kingdonia uniflora | reverse complement strand
AGATGCCGAAGTAGATTTTCTTCACAAAACTCTGCCCTACACCCTTCACAACTTCAAAACCACCATCACCCCACTAACCAAAATCAAACCCATTATCGACACAACATCGCCGAAACAATGTCCAACCTATTCGAGATATCGTCAACTGTACGATAGTTACGAGGATGATGAAATTAAAGATCTTTATACCCCAATCAACCCCACAATTTTTCTCGTCAAGGAAACAATAATCGAGGATATGGCAATAACGTTGAATACCGTGTGAAGGCTGATCTCGCTACTTTTAATAGTATGATGCACATAGAGGACTTTCTTGATTGGTTAAACTCGTTGACCGTTTCTTTGAATATATGGATATTCCCCGGAGAAGCAAGTAAAGATTGTTTTTCAAACTCATCGGTGGCGCATCTTCTTGGTGGGATCATATTCAACAATACCGTCTTCGTAAAGGTATAACTCAAGTCCGTACTTGGTTCCGGATGAAACAATTATTGCGATAGCGTTATTTGCCTCTTGATTATATTCAGGTTTTTTTACTTTTCTTCAAAATTGCAAGCAAGGTAATCGTTCGGTGCAGGATTATGTGGATGAATTTTGCAGATACTTTCTCGCAATGATCTAAACGAATCTGAAGATCAACAAATTGCACGTTTTGTGAATGGTTTGAAGTAGAATATTCAAAAAGAACTTGTTACACACACACACTTTGGTTTGCATGCTGCTATTAATAATGCCATGAAGGTTGAGCACTTCATGGAACAACCTAGACCTTATATTCGCCCCTCTTATGCCGAATCCCCTGCAAATCCATCGCCAAATGCCATATCGGCCACCCCTTCATACACACCCTTATCTCCTCCAATACCCCTCACCCGGAATTGCCTAACACAAGCTCCAACAACCCTCCCAACAAACTCCAGTCTTTAAACCAAATCAATCACTACCTATTCTTACCCGCCTCGTCCTAATACCTCCAATGTGTCTACCAATGTTTATAAACCTAAAACCAATCCTTACGCTCGCCTCAACTTGATAAATGTCTTAAGTGTGGCAAGCCTAGCTATAATTCCGCTACTTGTCGTAGCAAAATTGCTCTTATAGAAGAAACTTCTCCCGAATCCTTGGAGGATGATATCGATAATTTTGTAGACAATGAACCCACTTATGGTGATGACGAGGGGGCTCATCTTTCTCGTGTTGTCGGACTTTATTTTCTGCACCACAAGCTACTACATCACAACGGAAGGAGTTGTTCAAAACTACTTGCACGGTTGATGGAAAATTATATTCGGTTATCATTTATAGTAGTAGTGCTGAAAATATTGTGTCAAGAAAGATGGTTGACATACTACAGCTCTCTACGCATCCACATCCTACTCCTTACACAATTGGATGGATTCAGGATGATTGCAAACAGGTTATTACAGCCCAATGCCTTCTTGATTTCTCTATTGGGAATTATAAAGACTCTTTTCTTTGTGATGTTGTTGATATGAATGTGTGTCATGTCTTGTTTGGCCGCCCATAGATGTACGATGTTGATGCTCTCTATCGTTGCAAACAAAAATATATTCTTTTGTTTAAGGATGGTGCTACAATCACTTTGGCTCCTTCATATGCAAAACCGTTTGTTTCATCTATCTCTGATACTAAAACTTGCTTGGTCTCAAAAGATTTTGTTGCTGATTTTTCTAAGCCAGAAGAACTTTTTGCTGTGTGATCAAGCCTGTATCTTCCGAAGATTCTATTGTTGTACTCCCACAGGTGCAACCAATTTTATCTAAGTTTTCATGTGTTCTTCCTGCCGAAGGCCCTCCTTCTCTGCCGCTTATGCGCAATATTCAGCATCAAATTGATTTTGTTCCAGGTGCTAGTCTTCCAGATTTGGCTCATTATCGCATGTCCCCACATGAGCATGCTACTCTTCAACAACAAGTTGGCGAATTATTGGAGAAAGGATTAGTTCGTCATAACATGAGTCCGTGTGTTATACCCGCCTTACTTGTTCCTAAGAAGGACGGTTCTTGGAGACTTTGCATTAATAGTCGATATGTCAATAAAATTACAGTTCGTTATAGATTCCCTATTCCGCGTCTTGATGTTATGTTAGATATGCTTGCGGTTCTTCTATTTTCTCGAAATTGATTTGAAAAGTGGGTATCACCAGATTCGCATTCGCCCTGGCAGTGAATGGAAAACCGCTTTCAAAATAAAAGATGGTTTATATGAGTGGAATGTAATGCCTTTTGGTCTCTCTAATGCTCCCAGCACTTTCATGCAATTAATGAATCAGGCTTTGCAACATTTTATTGGAAAGTTCATTGTCGTTTATTTCGACGACATTCTTATTTATAGTCGTTCAGAATCCAATCACCTCTATCATCTATGAGAAGTTTTCTCTGCTCTTAGCGCCAACTCTTTGCTTATTAATTTGAAGAAGTGCCATTTTCTTTCCGCATGGTTATTTTTTTGGCTATGTTGTCTCCGCAGCTGGTATTCATGTGGATGAGGACAAAATCAAGGCAATTCGTGATTGGCCTATTCCTAAATCTGCTCATGATGTTCGTAGTTTTCACGGTCTTGCTACTTTTTATCACCGATTCATTCGTAATTTCAACTCTATTGCAGCTCCTTTGACTGATTGTTTAAAGGAGATAAAAATTTTGTAGACTCCTGAAGCTGAAGAAAGCTTTGAAGCTTTAAAGTTACGGTTAACTACTGCTCCTGTACTTACTCTCCCCAACTTTGAGAAATTATTTGAAGTAGATTGTGACGCTTCTATACAAGGTATTGGTGTTGTTTTGTCCCAAGAGGGAAAACCAGTTGCTTATTTTAGTGAAAGCTTTCAGAAGCCCGTCATAAGTGATCTACTTATGAGCTTGAATTTTATGCAGTCGTACAATCCATTAAATATTGGAAGCATTATCTTGTACAACGTGAATTTATACTTTATTCAGATCACCAGGCCTTGAGGTACATTAAAATTAACAAACATCTAAACCGGATGCATGCTCGATGGGTTGAATATTTGGAGCCCTTTCACTATATTTTGAACCATAAATCAGGTGCTCATAATACAGTTGCTGACGGTCTTAGTCGTCGAGATTCCTTATTGGTGACCGCTCGTTGTGATATTGTTGCTTTTGATTATTTGAAGGAATTGTATCATGATGATCCAGATTTTTTTGAGATGTGGTATAAGTGTTCTTCTCAACACTCGGGCACAGCTGATTTTGTGCTCCACAATGACTTTCTTTTCAATGGAAATCGACTATGTATTCCACAAGGTTCTTTACGTGAGTTTATTGTTAAAGAACTTCATAGTGGCGGTCTTGGAGGTCACTTCGGTCGGGACAAACTATTGCATTAATTGAGGACCGTTATTACTGGCCTTCTCTAAAGCATAATGTGCATGACTTTGTTCGTCGTTGTTTTATTTATCAGCAGTTTAAAGGTTAGTGTCAAAATACAGGCTTATACGCTCCTCTTCCTATTCCTTCGGGGCCTTGGATCGGCCTCTCTATGGATTTTGTTTTGGGCCTTCCTCGAACTCAGAGAGGTAATGATTCCGTGTTTGTTGTTGTGGATCGTTATTCTAAAATGGATCATTTTATACCTTGCAAGAAAACTATGGATGGGTAAATATGGCAAATTTATTCTTTTGTCCGTTTGTATGGCATTCCTAGTTCTATAACATCTGATCGTGATACAAAAATTTTGAGCTATTTTTGGAAAACTTTATGGAAGAGACTCGATACTTCTTTAAAGTTTAGCAGTACTGCACACCCACAAACTGACGGACAGACTGAGATTGTTAATCGCTCCTTAGGGAATTTAATGCGTTATCCTTCTGGTGATCGACCTCGACAATGGGATTTAGCTCTTGCTCAAGCGGAATTTGCTTACAATTCTTCCAAAAGTCGTTCTACAGGCAAGTCTCCATTTGAAATTGTTTACACTTACTTGCCTAAACATACTTTGGATCTTGTTGCTCTCCCTCCTTCTCTTGATGCAAATACGGACGCTAATGACTACGTTGATTCTGTCACAAAATCCATGATGATGTGCACAAAAACTTAGAATCCTCGAATGCCAAATATAAAGAAGATGCTGATAGACATCGTCGTGTGAAGATTTTTTATGAAGGTGATCTCGTGATGGTTTTTCTTCGCAAGGAACGATTTCCAGTGGGTACTTACAATAAGCTGAAAAAGAAGAAAATTTGTCCACTTCGCATTGTGAAGAAAATATGTGATATCGCCTATGTTGTTGATTTGCCAGAGGAGCATAATATTTCGCGAACTTTCAATATCCAGGATATCTTCGCTTACTACGGACAAAAGCATGATTCTTTGCCTACAATGAACTCGGGGTCGAGTTCTTTTCAACAACGAGAGACTAATGTAGAACAAGTAGCCCTTCAATGATGCAAGTCATGAAGTGATAGACTCAGCCTATTTTTCCTTCTTTTAGTAAGTTCCTAGTTTGTTTAGAAGTCTGAGTAGTTTCTATGTTTCCTAGTTTGCTTAGAGGTCTTTAGTCTTTTCTATTTTAGAGTCCTACTATAATTAGGAGTTTTAGTTATTTCATCTCTATAAAAGAGAGAACATGTAACAGGATCAATCAATCAATATATAATCAAGTTTCTTTCTTCTCAATTCTTAGTTTACTTTACTTTAAATCGCTTCCGAAACAAGACCACTTTTTTAACTCTTCCTAATATCTAAAATCTAAGGTTTACCGATATAATAAGTCTTGGGAAAAGAGTTAGGATAAAGTAGTATAGAAATAGGGTTAGGTTTTGGGAAAATATTTGGCTGCTCGACTCCTCTATAAAAAGAACTACCCATCCTTGTTCATTATTTCAGGTGTGTCTAAAATTTGGGCTTTCGGCATCGTCGGCAACATTAATATCTTTTTTCAGTAAGTTAACTAGTTTTCATCCTAAAGCTGGGCAGGGGATAATAGAATTTGGATTAATTATAACAAAGGAGTATATCTGAATGCCACAAGCAGAGAACTCCATTTTCTCTTATGATGTTGCTCCAAGCCTTCCAGTCCATAGCTGAGTTAAAGAAATACAGATAGAATATAATACTGGCACTCAAAGGGTGAAAGATATGTCGAATGCTTGCCATGCTAAGAGTAAGAAGTCTAAATTGAAAATTTTAGTAGACTTAGATCTAGCCTTGTAGAAAGGAAATATGAAACAATGAGAGAACTAGATTTTTCGGAGATATATGGTGCAGAGGAAGTGGTTCAAAGAAGAATAACTCGCATTCTGGCAAGAAGAATTATCATGTCGACTGCCGTGTGATGGTGGGAATGGAAAGAAGATTTTCTCTTTTGAAGGATACTCAATGACTGGGACTTCTACTCCTTGATTTATGACTCGGCTAGGTGACCAGTTTGAAGTTCCAATTGGCCACATAAATTGGAGAGATTCTAGTGATGAAGATTTTCTCAACACATCCTCTACCTAAATATAGAAGACCTTACTTGATATTAGCTTTTACGAGACTAGTTTGACTCTAAAAGAGAAAGCAAGAGGTTGCCTTTCTCTTCCACTCTAAATTTTATACCAAACAATTACGCATGACGAACTGGGAATAGTGTCACCTTTCTCCGCTATTTAATCTACCATATAGTAGACTTCACTTGATGGAGAACCGTAAAAGCATCGACTATTACAACTGCAGTTTGTCTATATTTAGATGATAAATACAGGTGATGCTTACGAGACAGCAACAAACCATTTATATCTCGTGAGCAAGATTGGTGCCAATAAAAGTCATGGGTTTCTTATACATACATTCTTGAAAAACAATTCACTACCATTTAAAGAAATGAATACACAAACAGTAACGATAATAATTGACAGGGATATAAAGTTTCTCCGAGTATTACCTTCCTGACCATGCCATGTGTGTCATAAGCTAGACGAGCATCCACTTCAGTCGAAACTCGGCCCGGAACTAACTTTGCCAGATCACCCCCAACATTCACTAAAGCCTGTAAACCCACAAGTAACTTTCAACACTAATATATAATTGAAATACTTGCGGGTTTGAGACAAAAAAAAATTACTTCAAATATGCTCACCAATCCTAATTATTAGTTAAATTTCACCTCTTACAAGGATATTAAGTAAGTAGTCAATATTTCTATAAGACTGTATATTCCCCTAAAAATACCCAATGAGAAAGGCCGCCATGATATCGCAAGAAACGTGAGTAGGGTTTAACAATTAAAGAATTTTTCTCTAAGAAATCACAATATACCGTAGTTAAAATACTTTATAAGATTCTCAAGTTATCATTTATCTAAAATGAGATCCATAATATCAATTCAGTTCAACTTACATCAATTAATTCATTTGGTTTTAACTTCAGAGAGAGAGATTAAAATTTACATCTAGTTTGTATATGCAAGAACCTCTATGTTAGTGTTTGTTTTCAAGATAATTGGTTCTTAATCATAGAATATTTATTTGGGGTAAAGTATGCATGATGGTGATTAAAGGTAAATGTGATCAATAAAAGATAACCTCTGCTATTCGGAAAGCATGGGAGCCTACATATTTCAGACTGCGTGACTAGACCGTTAAATAGGCTGACATGTCAGAAATTATTGATAAAGCCAAATGTGGCAAGGATTACCATATGTATAACACTTATGACATAAAGCACTTTTTTGACTCCGCTTCATGTCTGGCTACTAGGCCTGCCTCAAGTTAGCTGGAAAACCCTAGCTTGGCTCTTATAGCTACAAAGCCAAACTGGAAAAGCCTATATCTTGAGTTGAGAATCAGTTTTGATTCGAAACCAACCATTATTATCCTATATAAATTTCAGATAAAGAAAAGGGGTGTTGAGAAACCAACCTTTTTGCATTATACTATTGTACTCCTTCAGGCATTTTAGAAAAATCATAAGATAGTAATCATGACATCCCCCTCTTCACATTCACATAGGTATGCAGAAAAGTTTTAATACTTAAAATTAAAATAGATGAATAGGTTACAATAGCGGTTTGAAGTTATGTAAACATAAAATAGCAACATGCAGGTACACATTCATCTCTTCATGTTTGTTATTAAACAAGAACAATGGCCCTATAATACGTACTCAAAGAGATTATAATCATACCAACAAAAAAACAAAGTCTATTCTTATTGTTCTCCTAATTTTTGTTATTCTTAACAGTATGGCTCTAGTGAAGCCGATAGCCCGCATCACAATTGTGAACAATCTTCATAATTTCACGGATATGATCCTCGCTTGTAAATCTAATAACATCAATTTATGAACACATGATGTAAAACATGGTCAAAATTTCCATTGGGAATTTAGACCTAATAATTGGGGCACGACACTATTTTACTGTGACATGGTCTACGGCAATTTTATCGGCTATTATTTCGTAGCACACAAGGCGCGGCGATATACGGCAGATGTGGCAAACAATGTAAGTGGAACGTAAGTGAAGATGGGTCATCATCCTTATGTTTAACTTACATTGCTTGACACACCTGCGGTAATCTCGTTGTGCCTTGTACACAACGAAATGATAGCCGTTAAAACTGACGTAGACCATGTCGTAGTAAAACAATGTCGTATCCTAGATATTAGGTCTAAATTACCAATGAAAACTTTGACTGTGTTTCACGTCATGTGTTCCTAAATCATTATTTTTATATTTATAAGCGACGATCATATCCGTGAAACTGTTAAGGTTGTTCACAATTGTGACGCGGACTCCTGGCTCGCTAGAGTCATACGGTTAAAAATAGCAAAAATAGAGAGAACAAAAGTAATATAATTCATTTTTTTGTTGGTATGATTATGATCTCTTTGAATGTGTATTTATAGTGTTTTTGTTCTTGATTAATAACAAACATGAAAGGATGAAGGTGTACATGAATGTTGTTATTTTATGTTTACATGACTTCAAACCATTATTGTAACCTATTTATCCATTTTAATTTTAAGTATTAAGACTTTTTTGCATGCTCATTTGAATGTGAAGAGAGAGATGTCATAATTACTATTTTTATGAATCTTTCGAAATTTGAAGAAGTATAATAGTGTAATGGAAAAAGGTTGGTTTTTCTATACTCCCTTTTCTTTCTTTGAAATATATGTAGGACAATCATGGTTGGTTTGAATCAAAACTGATTCTCAACTCAAGATATATGCATCTCAGTTTTGGAATTATTAATAAATCTTGTAATTATCTCTGCACTTCGTACCCTGAAATTGTATGACTATAGATGTTTGAATTACTTTGGTGTACTTTATGTCATAAGTATTATACATATGGTAATATTTGCCACATTTAGCATCATCAATAATTTCAAATATGCCAACCTATTCTACAGTTCCGAAATATGTTGGATCCCCCGCTTTCCGGATGGCAGAGGTTATATTTTATCGATCAAATTTATTTTTAATCACCGTCATGCATACTTTACCGCAAATAACCATTTTATGATTAATAATCAATCATCTTGAAAGTGAACACAAAAATAGAGGTTCTTGCATATACAAACTAGATATACATTTTAATTTCTCTTTGAAGTTAAAACCAAATAAATTAATTGAGGTCAGTTGGACTGAGTTGATATTATGGATCGAAATAATATCTTAAATAATGTTAAGACTAGGATGTTTGTTTTTTGCTTTAAGTTAAGTAAGAGCTCTTACTCAACTTAAAAACTCTAACTCCCTCTTACTCGTCGAGTTAGAACCGTTTGTTTTTGCCTCTAAGTCTACCTCTAACATCTTACTCAAGTTAGTATTCTCTAACTTGAGTAAGATTGCTAAATGGGCTGATTTCGTGGTAAGAGGTTCTAAGTCTCTTTTTATCTCTTTTTTACCCCTCTCTATTCCCCTAATTCCCACCCCTAGTCCTTTTCCCCCAAAACCAAAAAACAAGATTTTTCTTTCTTCATTCTCCCCTCCCCAACCTACCGACCACTCCACAGAAGAGCTCCAATCCCTCCACAGAGCTCCCTCTCCTATAGAGCTCCGACTTTCCCACTGGTCCAATAGAATTCCAACAAATTGTTATGCTCTCTACTCTCTCTCCCACCGCTGCGTCTCTCTCTCTCTCTCAAAATAATTCTTCCATTATTTTAGGGTACAATCTTTCTGTTGAATTTTGTAATCTTGTTGTTAAATCAATCTCTCAATTTTGCTGTAATTCCTCTATTAGGGTTTGTTTATCTTCAATTTGAATCTTGTTGTTGAATCTTGTTGTTTTGGATTCTTGTCTGAATTTATGTTTAGCTTGCCTGTAGTATAGCTGTTTGGGATGAAAAATGCATAATATGAGGAACATACATCACTCAAAATCAGAGAGGAACACCAACAGAAACAATAGAGCTTATACTTTAGTAAAGAAATTGTAATGTCTCGAATTTATATGCACATGACAAAAGCCATAATCATGTTCTCAATCTGTGAATTGCTGTGAATTGCGTGTGAATTGTTGTGATTGCCTGTGAATTGCCTGTGAATTCTGATTTAGGGTTTAAGACAATCTGTAATTGCCTGTGAATCTTGTGAATTGCTGTGAATCTGTAAATTGTTGTTGAATCTTGTGAATTTGTTAAATCTGTTATTGTCTGTTGAATCTGTTTAATCTTTGAATCTTGTGAATTGTTGTTGAATCTGTAATTGGGATTACCCTATTATGGAGAATAGTTTTTGGGAATCTTGTGAATTATTGTTGAAAGATGGGTTAGTCAGCTTGCTGCTCTAATGGGCTGCTTTATGTTTTTGGGGCAAACCTTAAGACAAAACACCCTTTTGTTGTTTTGCTTATCTTTGTTAATTTGTTGCTTTGTATTTAGATAAATAAAAGTGTTCTTTGAGTATTTAGATAAATTCAAAGTGTTCTTTGCTAATGTGTTGTTGATGTTATATTGATATGCAAAGTGTTTGAGGAAATGTTTACATTCTTGAGCAACACCCCCCATATCCCTTATGTTTGCTTTTTTGTTCTTTTCTTTTTTCTTTTTCTTTTTTCTTTTTTCTTTTTTGACTAGGCCTTGTTTCTTTTCTTCCCCTTCTTTTATCTTTTATTTTGGTTGTCTGAAGTTGTTTCGGGCTTTTAGCTTCTCAGTGATAATTTGATGTTAGTAGTTTGTCTTTCATTAGTTGTATTTTTCTAAAGATGACATGCTGGAATATAAAAAAAAATTAGAATATAAGGAGCATATGCTTTTCTCTATCCCTAGTACTTCAAGCTCTCTATAAATTGTTTTTGTATTGCTTGTGTATTAAATTGTTATTGATTTGATTTGTGGTGGTTCTTGACAGGTTGTGAACTCTCTCTATATTATCTCTGAACTTTCAAAAGGTATGACAAATTTATTTTTTGTAGATGATAATTCTCTCTTATTGTTGTACATGTTAATGATATGCTCTAACAAATTGTTTAGTACTTATTAGTAGTATATTGTTTAGTACTTAGGTTTGAAGTTAAGGTTCTTATTAGTGATATATTCTCTATAATTAAGGTTCTTATTAGTGATATATTCTTTGTAGATGATAATTCTCTCTTATTGTTGTACATGTTAATGATATATTATTTAGTACGTAATAGTAATATATTATAAATGATGGTTGTTGTATCGTGTAGTACTTATTTGTTAAACTCTTTTTACGGGTAGATGAATAATTGCCAGTATCTATTAGCCATTATTGGAACCATTATCTCCATTATCTTATACATGGAGCTGGCCAAGATGAATAGGAGGGTTCGTCAAAACTTTGCACTTCTACACTGACTGGAAAACAATATGTCCATGAACTCCTTCATGGTCCTGCCACCAATATGTACAATATGATAAGGATAGACTCTGATTCTTTTAGATCCCTTATGGCTCACTTTAGGAATACTGGGTTGCTTAAAGATAGCATGGATATAGCTGTTGAGGAGAAGCTAGCTATTTTCATGCATATCATTGCTCACAAGATGTTAAACCGAGCTACAAATTCTAGGTTTCAACATTCAGCTGCTACTACGAGCAAGATATTTCATGAAGTTCTTGATGCTATGATGATATTCTAAAAGGAGATGATAGTGCCTCCTAAATTTGATCAACCACCTCGAGAAATTACACATCATAACGCATTGAGGGAGATGCCTTTTAAAGGAGTTGTAGGGGCAATTAATGGTACACTTATTAGTGTAACCATTACAGAGGATGACAAAACTCCTTGTAGGGGAAGAGGTAGAGGGGAATGCTTCCAAAACGTAATGATCATATGTGACTTTAACATGATATTCATATATGTAGTAGCTGGATGGGAAGGAGTGGTTCATGGTGCTATGGTTTTAAGTGAAACATTGGTAAATCCAGCCAATAATTTCCCAATGCCTCCCTCACGTGGTAAACTCATTTTCTCATCTTAAAAATACTTCTAGTCTTTAGTTTAGATTTGAAAAACAAAACTTATAAATTCTATTTTGGGTATTGTAGATCTATACTACTTATGTGATGTTGCATACGCCTAAACTAGAGGCTTTATGTGCCCATTCAGGGGTGTAAGGTATTGGTTGAATGATTATAGGCGTAGAGGTCGGCCAAAAAAACCCACAAGAACACTTTAACCATGCCCATGCTCAACTGCGGAATGTAATTGAAAGAAGCTTTGGAGTATTGAAAGCAAGATTTTTAATTTTGAAAGCAATGTCTTCTTATGACTTTCCAACCCAGAGGAACATTATTATAGCATGCATGGCAATCCACAACTATTTAAGAAGGGTAGCTCTGAATGATATTCTCTTCCGTCAGTTTGAAAATGCAGATAATGCAGATAGGGGGGGCAACAATGAAAATGTTGATGAGGAGTTTCTTCCTAATGCTATCTTATTTGGAGCAGCTAAGCAGGAAGCATCTATTGTTCTGAGATACATGATTGCGGCCTAGTTAGCTTAATCACATAATGCCCAAAATGCTAATAATGCCCCAGATGCTAATAGTGCTCCAAATTAATTAGTAATCTTATGTTAGGACCTGTTTTAATTTGCTTCGTTAGTTAGGACATGTTTTATTAAGCTTTATAATTTTGAGTTGGGATATTGAGATCACAAGACTTGTATATTTATAAACATATTTTATGGACAACTACTTTACAGTTAAATGGTGATTTATACTTGCATATGTGGAAATGGGGTAACAAAGATTTCCAAAACCAAAAGGAATCCAAATCGGGAATATTGTCAATGCCTTTATGTGGTATAATATTTAAATTTTTTATAATAATCAAGTAATGCTTCGACATATATAAGTATCTGAAATGCCTATTACCTATATACACTATAATGCATAACACACCTAGGAATTGTGGCTTTTGGTGTTGGTTGGATAAGTATATGATATGTTCATGTGGTGTTGGTCCATGCAAACTCATTACTGCATTAATTAACAAAAGAAGATTTTATTGTTGCCCCAATCAAAGTCTAAACACGAGAAAGGTTGTGGATTTATCAATTGGTTTGATGATGTCAAGGGTGATGATGTATCATCTTCCACTTGTGTTACCCCTAGTACCTCTACAACTTTTGGAGAGTTGGAGAACAAGCTCAAAATGGACCTTCTTGTTTCAAAGACCAAGACTGAAATGCTGGAAAGCTTTCTTACAGAAATTGGGAAGTTAAATTTGAAGGATTAGGATCTTTTAGATAAATATAATTGGTTATGAACTAGAAAGTGTAGTTATGTCTAATTTGTAATAAGTATCTTTTCATTCTTGTTATCATATTTACTGTTATTTTCCCTTAGAAATGTTTATTGATTATTTATCTTGTTTTTAAAGTGTAGTTAGAAAGTGTTATTTGAGTATTTAGATAAATGCAAAGTATTTAGTAATATATTGTTTAGTACTTAGGTTTGAAGTTAAGGTTCTTATTAGTGATATATTCTCTATATTTGTTGTTTATAATTGTTTTGTTGCAAAGCTATGGGACGAAGAAAAGCACCACAAGTTGATGGAGAAGATAAAGAAAATAAGGCAAAAGGAGTGTTCAGGGGGAATCTAATTATAAAGATGGCTTTTATGGAGAAATGTCAAAAACAGGTAAACAAAAAACGATTGCAAGGGACTTCTTTAAGTCCAGCTGCTTGGAAAGAAGTGATGGAGGAGATCAACACAAAAAATTTTCAAACTTTCACTCAAAAGGACCTCAAGAACCAATGGGACTACTTGAGGAGGGAACTATATGTTGTGGATGTCCTTGACCACTATAATAGGTCATGGGTATGAAGAGGCTTCAGGGACATTTGACTGGCCAAAGGAATATTGGGCTGACATTTTGGTGGTAATTTTTTTTCACGGCCTTTTCTACTTATGTGAATTTGGTTTATCTATATTCTGAGTATATATATAGATATATATATGTTCTACTCTTGCATTTGAACAGGCATATCCCAAAGCAAAGAAGTTTATGACAACTCCACTTGCAAATAGGGAGATGTTGAAACGCCTATTTGAGGGTACAATTACTACAGGAGACTATGCCTATGCAACAGGTTCATAGTATGTCCCTACTACCCAACCCACTAGTAACTTTGTTCACATAGTTGATGGTGACATCCCCAATGACACAGCTGATTTTGAGGCTAGTGGAATTGATAACCCATGGGATGGGATGAATATATCCATGGATGATGTGCCTATCAGTACTCCATGCACACCAGCATCTAGAAATGGATCAGCTAAAGGAAAGAGGGTTGCTGCAAATGTAGAACCATCTCCATTCAGTTTGATCACTGAGTTGATATCAGCTATTAGTAGCAATAGCCCAGGTTCTGGTTCTAGCAACAATGACAATACAATGTCCGGGGTAATGAATATTTTGGACAAAATGTTGGATACTAATGAGATAGAGGAATCTTTTTACTACTTGGTGGTGAAGGTGTTGGGAGGATCAGACCAATTCAACTACAAGACTGTTTTTTTGAGAATGAAGGAAATGCGTCGTCTTGGGTTTCTAAAAATGCTTATTGGGTGAGTATTATAGATGTCGCCTTGAATTCTTTCTTAGCCGGTGATAAAAGAATATTTTTTGTTATGTGAACTTCTCTTTTGGTGATGATGTAGATCAATTTTGATTTAAGGTTGTGCTTCAACTTGTGTTTGTGTTGTTAAGTACAATTGCTATCCAGGTTATGTTTAAATTTTTGTTATGATATCCAGGGTGTATGTGTTGTTATTTTTTATGCTATCCAAGTTGTGTTGTTATTTTTGATATGATATCCAGGGTGTATGTGTTGTTATTTTTGATGTTATCCAGGTTATGTGTTGTTATTTTTGATATGATATCAGGGTGTATGTGTTGTTATTTTTGATATGATATCAGGGTGTATGTGTTGTTATTTTTGATGCAATCTAGGTTATGTTTAATTTTTATGTTATCCAGGTTACGTGTTGTTATTTTGATATGATATCACGAGTGTATGTGTTTTATTTTTTATACTATCCAGGTTATGTTTAATTTTTGATGATATCTAGGTTATGTTTAAATTTTTGATATGATATCCAGGTTATGGTTATATTTTTTATGGCAATGGCAGGTGGAGGTTATGGTGGTGGGAGGTAGAGGTTATGGTGGTGGAAATGGGGTAGTGTGGAGGTGGTGCTTTAAACATGGAGGGGATGAATATTTGAGCTTTTATTAGGGAGAGGGATAATTCAGTAATCTATGATTTGGGGTTTTAAGTTATTCTAACTGTTCTAAAAAAAACAAACAGATTATCATCTAACTATCATGACTTAGAGGTTGAGTTAGAACTGAAACACTCCCCTCTAACTTAACCTCTAAGTTGACTTAGAGAAAAGTTAGATGTTAGAGGCTTTACCTCTAACAAAACAAACAGGCCCTTAAGATCCATAATCATTGTGCGTTATAGGTACACTACAGGCATTGACATACACAATCTATTAGTACAATTTAAATGGCAGAGATAACAAACCTTGCTAACGAAGCATGACAATCGAGCATCAGAATTCTCTTCTGTATAGCACACAGAATCAGCAAGAGCAGTCTCTACAGCGCTCTACACCAACGAAATTCATTAAGCCGATAATTAATTTTCCGAAATCATCAAATTACTCCAAATTTAACTTAACAAGCATACATCTCAAACACTCACCCTAAATATCGTATCAGGAAGACTACAAATACCAAGAAGCAGTGATGAACTAACAGTGGCAGCAGTTGGTGGAAACCTACATTTCAACAACAAACAAGATTTACATACATAAATCCATTCTTCACTATTTCATCATCAATTAAAAACGCAAGTTATTGAAATTACTAAAATTACCGCTGGAAATCGTCGAAAATGACGGTATCAGGGACGATCTCACTGAGGAGAGACACAACATCTAATTCAGAACTTAATCCTACACATATACATGCAAGAATTCACATTATACATGTAATCAAAGCTTCAAAATTTCACTAAAATTGAGATCAGTCAAACAGAGAAAGTTTGAGAGATAAACCAGAATTAACGGAGGAGGTGTTGCCAGTTGAAGCACGGATTTGAGGGAATGATCTGTGAATCTTGAAGAGTGAATTTGGTGAAATCAATGGAGTTGAAACCCTAAAATTTCGTAATGTGAATAGTGGTGATGATGAAGAAGAAGGTGGCAATGAAACAGACATTTTGGATTTCTTTGCACACAGAAAGAGAGATTAAAGTAGAAATTTAAGATGAAGATATATAAATAGGTGTGATTTAGTGTAAAGATAAGCTGTGATTAATGTAGCTTGAGTGGAAGTAAAAAGAGCGCGGGTTTCAATAGTTTGTATGAGCACCCACAGCAGCTAGGTGAAGGATGACGTGGAGGGTGGATTCCCATCCTTCACCCTCTTCTCAACATTTTCACCTCCCAGCAGCTAGGTCGAAAATCCACGTGGCGTTGCATTTTTCACCTTAAGGGTGGATTTTTCACCCTGGGTGGATTGATGTCATGCAGTTTAAAACTGTGCGTAGGGAGTAAGCCAATGAGATAATGACATTTGTCATGCTTTAATAGGTCATCTTGTCGCGCAGTTCAAAATGCTCGTATATACAACGGCTAAGATGGAGACACGTGGACGACATATATTTAAACAAAACCAAACGGCTAGTTCTTGCCGTGCGGTTCAGAATTGCGCGGCAAGAGCCTGCATGAAATATATGTTGGTTCCCTTGCATACTTGGTTTTTCCCTGATCAAACTTCTTCAACAAGATGCTTAACGGCTAGTTTTTTCTCTATTGATAAAACCCATTCATCTTCTACTCTCGTACTCTTCTACAATTAACTCATTCATCTTATATCTCAAAACTCTATTTTCTTCCTTTGTTATCATTTTTGTTGAATCATGTCTGACGAAATCCTGGCTGACCTACTCATGTCTGACCCATCGCTCTCATCTTTGGAGTCATCGTCCGGAAGCAAAGAGCTCTTCCGACGTCAAATTGAGATGATGCACGAGTATAGCAAGATTATGATTGAGATGGGAAAAGCAGAAGAAAAAGAGCAAGAGGCAACATCATCACGGAGACGGTGAGGTAGTAAAATGGGAAGGATTGACAAGCGAAAAGATCGTAATCATAAATTGTGAGAGTTTAGCCTTAATCGGGATTACTTCGGTGACAACCCAAGATTCAAAGGTATCCCATTTCGTCGTCGATTCCATATGAGCGAAGGTGTGTATCAATGTATTTACGATCAAATACTTTCTTCGAATCCTTATTTTATTCAAAGAGAAAATGCCGCTAAGATGATGGGCTTATCCTCACACCAAAAGATAATGCGTACTTCGCATGTTATGTTACGGTACGATCGCAGACGCCCAAGAAGAATACCTTCAGATTGGGGAGTCTACGGGTATTTTATGCTTAAAGAATTTTGTAAAACTATTATAACACAATTCAAAGCTCAATACCTTATATCTCCCAATGAAAACAATACATTATACTTGTTAGAAGTGAATGGATCGCGAGGCTTCCCGGGGATGTTAGGTAGTTTAGATTGTATGCATTGGAAATATAAGAATTGTCCTACCGGTGGGCATAACAATATACCGGGTATAAGAAAATCCCGACGGTGATTTTAGAAGTGGTTGCATCGTAAGATTTTTGGATATAGCACGCATTCTTTGGGGTGCCCGGTTCTAACAACGACGTAAACGTCTTGCATCAAGGGTGGCTTTTCAATAACTTCTCTAATGGAGTTGCACCGCCATGTAATTATAATATAGATAGGTACCGCACACTATGGGGTATTACTTAGCGGATAGAGTCTATCAAAAATGGCAAACACTTGTTCAAACCATAAGAAATCCGTCCAACGATGCCGAAAGATATTTTTCAAAGATGCAAGAAGCATGCCGGAAAGACGTAGAGCGTGCTTTTGGGGTATTACCAACTAGGTTTCAAATATTGGTACACGTTGCGCGATTTTGGAAACCTAATGATCTAGGAAATGTTATATATGCATGTATAATCCTGCACAATATGATCATCGAAGATAAACGTCATACTTACATCCGGAAATAGACATTGATCCCGAGTTTAGAACATCCGTGAAGAATTGGAAGGAGGACTTAAATCCAAGACACGCGATCAACACTATGACAGAGTACATCCAGAAGGTTCATCAAATTAGAAATGAAGGTGCTCATTTCCATTACAAGATGAACTTGTCGCGCATTTGTGAAATCGAAAAGGGGTGGAGTAATGTAGCCTTCATCATTATTTTATTTTTTATAAAAGTAATGTATTTTGTTTCCAAGTTTTATGTTGAAGTTCTAATGAATTTGCTCTACTTGATTGAAGAATATTTTAAATAAAAGGAGTCGTGGAATCTTTGCCTTACAGGACAAGTAGATAGTACTCAAGAAACCTAAAAAGAACTTGCACACAAAAATTACCAAATACTGTAACTCTTATGGTAAGAAATGGGTTTGTTAAAACTTACCAGTTTCTGAGAAAAATTACCAAGTAACACTTTAAAGAAACTTGGTTTACTGCTTCTGCTTTTTGATTTTGTACCCATTTCTTCTTTTTATTGCTTTGGTAGAGATAAAGAGAAGAAGAAAATCTCAGGTCCTGTAAGAAAGAAGTAAGAAGCAAAGTACATCCAGAAGGTTCGTAAAATTAGATTTATAACAATTTAAGGATTACGTACGATTAATAACAATTTTATTAAAATATTAAAATTACATATAACTTAATAACTACTATTAACGCTAAGGATTACATCAATCTTCATCACTAGAAATGTCGTCATCACTTGGACATTGTTTCTTCAAATTGAGGGTAATATCCTTGGTTTGGGTAATAAGGGTAATTTCCATGGGTTTGAGATTAAAATTGATTGTTGAGTACCGGGAATAGTTGGCGAACATGCCTTAGATTTTGGGAAGTATTAGACATTTGCGACGGATCAAATCCTTCGAATTGAGGAGGAAAGACGTTTCCTTGTTGGTTCGTATTGGAGGATTGAGAGTGGTTTTGAGAATTAGATTGGGAGCTTGAGGAAGACATAGTGGTTTTGTTTATAAGGTAAGGAGGGAGGAAAGTGTAGAAGATTAAAAGGGAGGAGAGTGTAGGAGATGAATGACATTTATAGTTAAAAAAAATTAGCCGTTAATATGGTCATTAACAAGTACCAAAAAAACTAGCCGTTAATATGGCCGTTAAGTAACTTGGACAACAAATTTCTTAAAAAAAACTAGTCGTTAATATGGTCGTTGAGTAACTTGGACAACAAGTTTCCAAAAAAAAATAGCGTTAATATGCCGTTGAGTAACTTGCATAACAAGTTTGCCCAAACAATAGTTAAAAACAAACATAGTTTAAACAAGATTAATACTCAGCATATTTAACAAAACATAGTTTAAACAAAATATAGTTTAAACAATATTAATACTCACCATAGTTTAAACAAAACACAAATCAAAGTTTTAAATAAAAATAACCTAACTGGGACGACCTCTCTTCGTTTGGCGGGGCGCCTGCTACGTGCGAGACTCTCGTCATAGGTACATTGCACAACTGGCTCTGTCAGGTAGGAAATGGATATCTCATCTAGTCTCTCGGATGACCTCTTGTGCCCACCTCAGCTCCTCCTCTAACTCAGAATTGCGGTCAACTAGTTTCCTCGAGTCTTCATATGCCACATACCACATTCCTTGGGATTGATGTCACAATTCATCCATACTATACGTAGGTGGACACGGGTATGGTACCTGCATCATCGGAATCGGTATCGGTCTACGTTGATCGCTCGTTCCCGCCACATCCATGAACCATCCCATATCATGTGGATCGCCGGTCACCTGAACACCATAGTTTTACACCTGTGAAGACGTAGCTAAACTTGAAGTAGGTGGCAAGTATACATCGAGCCTCACTAGATCACGCCCAACCATCCAAATATTCCCCGCCCTCTTTACTAAATTGTAACCGATCTTGGATTTGGATGAACGGTACGCCAATATCTCATGTAATTTACGTCTGAAACAAGATAATTGCGACCATCGTAGAAGTCCACATCTTTCAGACTTTGATATACATTTAATCGTACCTTGGAAATTCCATAATCTCTTGAGGGGGGTCATAGGGAACACTATCATGCCCGGTCATCTGACGCATATACCGGTCTCCTAAATACCAAAGCGTACTATGCCCGTATGGGACTGACACCAATGGAACCCTCTGGAAGCTTAGCGCTGAAGCAACTCTTACCTCTAGACAGATCAATTGTCTAGACATGTGCCATGGTTGCCAATTTTGTTTTTTTGTCCTTCCATTCTATCATTTCTTTGATCACAATAAAAGAGTGATAGATTTTAGACCCTGTACTAGCCCTTTCATCTCTCCCCGCACCCATACAGGGATAAATATGCTTAAAGTTGTGTACCTTCACTATATACATTCCAACCCGACAGTACTCAAAGAACCAAAACTCCAACATCACATAGAATCCGGTGATCGATTTCATCACCTTTCCGTCCTTCAAAACTGAGACTTCATCAAGTCCCCGATACAAAGCTGCCATAATCGACGTACCCCAGTTAAAAACTGATGCACCAATAATATCGTAGTCTGTCAAGGCTGGAAGATAACCCGCGCGAAGAGATATGCTACAATTTGAGAAGAAGAGATTACCCATCATATAGGCAATAAATGCCCCCGCATACATGATATCCATTTGTGGATTGTAATTGTTAAGACGTGGATTCAAAGGCTCTTTTTACATTTTTAAATAGACGAGAGTGATGTTACCGTACCTGATGTCAGAGTTTGTGATTCCCGGGAACATCTTTTCTGCTTCCTCTAACTTGGAGTACCTCTCGTCGTATGGGAGTTTGCGACCCCTCCCAAAAGATATGCCTGTTAGCATGATGAAGTCTAATGGTGTGAAACCCAGTTCCCACAAGGGAAGTAAAAGGTATGGGTGGAAGGCCACCACCATTCCACGAGAGCATGAATGAGAAGATTATCAGAGTTTCCCGCCTTAATCGAGCAAAAGTCCTCAAAACCCAAATCGTCGACCAACTTCTTCAATGCCGGGTACACGGCAATCCATTTGTACCACTTCAGTACCTTATCCAATGATCCCCTATACTATTTTTCATCTCGGTTCTGACAAAAAAAAAATACATTAACACGTTAGACTTTCATTTGGGCATTCCAGCGAACACATGGCAATATACGTTAATAGCACTTAAAAATTTATACAAAACTTACCAGCATTTTCTCCAATCCAACAGAAATATGAACTCAGCCGTCCGGGAGGATATCTACTCGGTTCAACTCTTCGAGCGTTGGGGAGGGATCGTTGTCCGACATCAATTGTAACGACCAAATATTTGTTACCAATTCGTTCCCCCTTCGTTTTACTTCGACGTTTACGCTACGTTTAGTTTTGGTAAAATTTACCTCGGTCGCGAACTAGATTCTCCCGAGATTTTTAAGCGATTAACGACGTCGATGACGGAGGAAATGGGTTGGTTGGAAAACTTGTGGAGTAAGGATTGGGTAAGCTAGTTTGTGTTGTTTTGGTTTGGTAAAATAACACTTGAAAGAAGAATACCAAAGTTATGCCTAAAGTTGTAGGGAGATGTCGTGCGATTATGAACTGTGCGGCTAATTTTTTTTTAAATGTGTCAATTCTTATTGGGTGTTACTACACGCGGTTTAGAACTACGCTGCAGAGATAAACGTTTGAGATGGGGACACGTGGCTGGATCGTGAGCGTTGATGTTCCCGCACGGCTCTGAACTGCACGAAGTGAATTCACCTTGATTTGTTGATCGAACTGCTGTTGGGTGGATTGGGGTTGATTAGATTCACCCTGGTTTGGGCAAATCTACCCACCCTACTGCTCTAATTGTGAGAGCATCTCCTAAAGTACCTCTCTACCTTGAAATCCAAGGTGTCACCTAGGATTTTCGTCCTCCAAGAGTGCCTCAATGACTTGAATTTGAGTCTCAAAAAGTAAGATACTCAACCTTGGTTTTTGGCTTCATAATTGGCCAGCCAAGTATTATGCGCCTATTTGTTTTCTAAACAGACGCCTATTAATTATTATTTTAATTACGCGCCCAACTCTTAGGCTCCTGTTGAACTAAATAAATTCGTTGGAGCTTCCAAAACTAAGTCATTTTCCCTCTCTTCACCACTTAAAAAAAACACCTCCATTGCATCACAACTCTCTTCTTCACTTTATCTCCCATCAAATTAGGTTTGAAATTGTTGAAGCTTGATCTCTCAAGCTCATGTTTAATTTTACCATATCCTTTTAAATTTTAGATTACAATATTTTAGGGTTTTAAGTTTTTCTTGATTATTAATTTAAGATTGGTTTGTTTCAGATGAAATTTTAAACAAAGTTTGGGGGTAATTTCGTCAGACTGTGTGTGCTTGACAATCTCCAGGTAAGAGATGCTTTAAAGAATGGGCTTGGGCCGTTGATTTTGGCATTTATGTTGGAAGTTCCACCCCACTAAATCTAAAAAGTATTATTCTAGTATAGCAGGAGTTACATTAAGCATCAGCAGCTGGCAGCCACGTAGGCTTAAAATCATAAATAAAAATAGGACATGTAGCGAGGGGTATAAAATTGGTCTTTTGTAGGTGGGGGGATACACAAAAATTTATGCGTCAATTGACAGTTACTATTGGCAAAAAGTATTGTTTAACTTTTAAAAAATAAATAATGAAAAACACATAAAATATAAATATATATATATATATATAATATTTAAAATACACTGTAGCCACAGCTACTTAAATAAATAAATAAAAATTGAATTGGCGCTTGCACACAACTCTTATTTATTTTTTTATTTTTAATTTATTATTATAAATTAAGTTTTTAGATAATTTTTTGCGGCACACGAAAACAATAAAATAATTAAAAAATTGACAACCTTATCAAAACAGGCTCGCCACAGATAGCCACTGGTTTATGAATCAAAGTGTTATTTGAGCGATGGCGATCCTGCAAAAGATGTTTTTTAATAAATTGGATCGATATCTTAGCGATAACGAGCCTGCTGCCCATGCTCTTATAAATTAGCTTAGGCTTCTGACTCCGCTTGCTACACCAGAAATCCATCGCTAATTCCTATTTTTTGGTAATTATAGTTTGATATTGACAAAGTTTGGGGGAACTCGAACAACCACAGGCCCCAGGCCCCAGGCCCCGCCATAAGGGTGTACGACATGTGCAACGACACTGGGCCCGAACGGAAAAGACCCAAAGAATAAATAAAAATTGTCTTAGCCAACCAAAAAAAAAAAAAAAAAATCCAACCTAGTACTAAAAAAAAACTCTAAACTAAAAAAAATAAATGTAATAAAGACCCAATTTTTTTCTTCACATAAGGCCTTATAAAAGCTAAGGCCGGCCCTCAGGCTGGGATGGGGAAGACCTCCCAATTTGCAACCCTACAGTCTTACCGATTTATAATTCTGAAAATAATTACTAATCCTTAACTTTTTGGGGAAACCTTCATAGTGGTTACAGGGCTCCCTACACATATAGGGGGGACTGAAAAAAACGGGATAACAAAAAAATTGATGTTGGACCAAGATTAGGAGATGAATTACATACCTTGGGAAGAATACGTCTATGCATTTAATTTCTGCCTCCTTTTAGGGCATCATGAAATCTCAAAAACAAGAAAAACACCCTGAGATTATCACTGCGGCAAGTGCAGTTCATTAGCGTTAAAAAAGGATCGTTTTATTATATGAAAGAAGTATGTTGCAGTCTTGCAGAGATGAATTAGGTCTACATTTTTGCAGACAAACTCCATGAAAACGAAATAATGTCTAAAACTGAGTTAGGTTAAGCATGCACTTTAGATGAGTAGTTTCTAACTTGAAACAATATAGATGATTGGATAATTATATGTTTAAGCCACTATTTTTCATGTAGTCTTCACTTTCCCGGGGCCTTAGGCGGGTGTCTAAGATGCCTAAAGGTAGGGACACGGCCCTGTCCTTGAGTAGTTGTGAAGTTGCGCTTGACTTGAAGCTTTGTGCAGCTGCAGTTGAGTTGCATTACGATTTGTGTGCAAATGTTTTGGAGTTGTATCACATCGATTTGCAGCCAGCCAAACTCACAAATTACTAAGAACAAGGAGACACTGAATACAAACAATGCACTCATCATCAGATACACATATATCATCTACTCAATCCAACAACAACAACACATAAACATCGCACTAATCATATACTCATTCACCCATTCAAATAATAATACTAGATAGAGAGCCAGTAGTAAAAGATTATAAAAAAATAAAAAAAATGGTTCCCTTAAAAGAGAAAACCCAGGGACAAAATTGTAAAGAAGAAACTAAAGAAAAGAAATGAAAATTATAATTAATACATCCTGGAGATGGACATTAACAGCCATGAAATCCTACGGGAAAGGCTTTTTACAAAGACAACTCGACCGCAGAAACTTCGCTCCCCGCCACATCCACCACCTTGATTTATTATTATTTGTTAGAACTTCATTCAGAACATATGTATAGCCAGATCAGAAACCAGATCACTGTACCATCTTCTACTATTCCTTCGTATATTTATATCCCACTCAACTTGCACCATATCTTGCCAAAGACTTCAGAAACTCCATCACCTGAACAATATTTTTCAGCCTTAATACTTAGTTATATACACACAAGACTTCCAGTTATAAGAATATATATGCACGGCATGATTCAAACCTCAGATGGGTCCCGGAGAGAGTAGAAGGCTTTGCTTTCTTTGGGAACCGATGAGACTAAGATTCCGAAACCTTGATTCCTCTCACGCAAGACTTTAATGCATCTTCATCAGTCCGATCATCTCCAACGTATATGGGAAGCACATCATCACGTTCACTCAGACCTGTACCATGTTACGAAGAACAAAATTAAGATAGGACATCGTTTAAACCTTCCAGACATAGATATATTTGCTTACAGAATGAGTCTAGCTACTCACCAAGTGAATCAAGTAAGAACTCCACAGCTTTTCCCTTGTCCCACTTAATATCGGGTCGGACCTCTAAAACCTGTATAAATAAAAACAACTCTATTATTTAAACAATATGAAAAATAATACTAAAAGAATAGTAATACCCCAAGAGACTAATTAGAATACCTTCCGCCCGTGAGTTACTCGTAAACGTGGGTAATCTTTTAGTAAATCTTGGACACACTGTCCAATTGTACTCCAATGCTGAAAGTCCCAACACAAGATTAATCAAAATCAAACTTGTAACCCACCCGACCAGGAGAAAATGCAGTATTAAAGCATCTACTATTTACCTTTTCATCTACATTACGATAATGTACAGAGACACAAAACTTGTTGTTCTCAACTTTCGAACCTTTAATATCTTTAGTAATCTCAATAAGGGATTTAAAAACCTGCCCAAACATTTAATGTAAGAATTTATTATCAGACTCAACTGCTAATTTTAAAGGAAATAACATTGTAGTGCTCTTGCAGTTCATAAAGGAAAATATGTACCTCATCGATCATAGGTAAATATTCACTAGCGGGCTGGAACAGATTAACTTCCTTGCCCTGTACATAAAATGATAATTTATCAATCAATAACATATAAAAGCAAAAAAAAGGGGATAAATTTGAACGATTATGTAGTATGAATAAGAGGATAATCACCCACGCTTACCTGCTTGTCAGTAGATCTAATACAATTTTGAAGGTCATCAATGAACTCGGAATTTCTAACAGGGCCCATGATATCCATCCCATGACTACCGGCATAGTGGAGTTCTGTTAGTCCTACAAACTCATACACCTTATCACGGCTCCTTCCACTTATTATAGCAGTAGGGAAGTACTTAGCAACATTCCTTACAGCATATCTCATCTGACAACAAGTTGAGTCGATTTTTGAATGAACAGTGAAAAAACTAACTTCGTTACAGAAAAGATATTGAAGTAAAAATAAAAGACTTACTGTTTTAGACATTAAAGCGCGCTCAGGATCATCCACAATGGGTGAGAGTGTACCGTCATAATCAAGAAACAATGCGATCTTCTTACCCTTTGCCTGATTTGTAATTTGCTCAAACGAGGAAAGTGCTGATGGATACTTGAGCTGCACAACAACCGTAAAATTAACCGTAGGAAACACTATCCGATAGACATTCTCAAAAAGAAACGAACAGAAAACTGGTTCTGTTAAGAAATGAACACTAATAAGTTTATTAGACTTGGTCGAGAGCACCATCGGATCCGCCTCTAAGGAATATCAGCAAATAAAGAAAAGGGAACTATACCATCCAGGACGGTAAAGGAGATCGCCGTTATCATCTGATGGGACCTCGACAATGAAATCCTTTGTCATCTTCTTACGAGGTGGTGATGAGGACTTCATGGCATCCAACCAACCACTAGAGCGTACATCTTCGAGCTTTCCAGGAATGGGTTTCTTTCTAGGAACTGCCAAATACATGCCAGAAGAAAAAACAGCTCCAGGTGGTGAGTAAGGAAAGAGACCTGAATAAAGACCAAGTCTTGACTTGCTCATGGGAGCTGGATCAGTGAGAATAGGGGCCGCATGGTTCGATTTCAAATCCATGGGATCCAGGTTACTTTGCTAAGAATGTGTAAAGTTCAACCACTATAACTTAATTACGAAATTTGTTCTTCTCTTGCTAATACTCAATTTGCAGATATTATCTACCCAACCCTCTTGTCAATGAAAACCACTTCTTCAAAGTTTTCTTGTCGCTGCTGTTGTGCGAGCAGTCCATCAAGCACAGACTTCCTGAAAACTGTCAAGCATAGGAAAGTGTCAACCAGATGTGTCAATGAGTATCCTATTGAGTTTATATCATTGTGAAGCCATGATATCTTGGTGTTTGGATCTAGCTTGTACCTTCTCATCTCCAAAGCTACAGTGCATTTATAGAACGCAATGAACCATTGTAATAGGAAGTCAAAGAGAGACGTGCTAAAGAGCTCACAAATCCAGCCAACTGCGGAAACCAACTGCGTTACATGATAAAAGAGAGGCAGTTGTTTTAGTAATCACAACAAAAAGTTCAACTAGCAATAAGAAAAAACAACTGGATTCAATATGTTTGCCCTAATGACAAGTTCAAAAAAAACATTGGCAACTGCCAAAACATAAGTTAATGGGAAATGCTAAAGATATGAAGTAAACAAGACAGAAGAAATTGATTGAGCAATAATCTCATTAATACATGGTATATCCTATCTAGATAATTTCCATACATAAATATACCCCAAAATTATTTCATGATGAATAAGTGCTCTTTCGTATTTCAGTATTTGCAAATATATTGCAATAAAACTTGTGTAGAAGGACTTATGGTTCCAAAGTTCTACAGATATCATCAGGGGTGGAGACTCTGGCTGCGGGAACTTCCCTTTGATGTAGCGATTTTTTCAACAAAAAAAGAAGTTTTATGAGATATTTGAACCCCCTCAAATAAAATTCTACAGCCCAACTGCTTGTTATTAGGAATTTTGATGGAGGAGGCATGGGTTCAAGTCCCATCTCCAACATAATTTAACTACCTCCAGGTTCATTTTTTTTATACCCCCTGGATGAAAACCCTAGCTCCGCCCCTGGATATCATTATGTATTCAATGAAAGTTTGCCTCAAGGTATAATATCATGGATATATGGTATGTCCTATCTATATAATTCATACATAAATAAACCCCGAAATTATTTCGTGAGACAAGTGCTCTTTTTTATTTGCAAATATATGGCAAATGCCAGTTGTTTTCCCTGCATGCTATATACTATGATATTTCATAAATAAAACAAACAAATAAAACTTTTTCTTTTTCTTTTCTTTTTTCTATCTACAAATTATACCGGATTATTGGTTGCTTTACAGGTATAAATATCAAAGGGCGTGAAAACATTGAGATTCACAATTTATTGGTACTCGGTGTATACATTGATTTTCTCAGGAGTATCGGTTTTCCTGGAAACTGTATCAGTTCCAGGGACTGTATAAATTTTCTCAGGGACCACTATAACGGTTTTTCCAGGGACAATATATCGACTCACAATCTATCGGTGCTCGGTGAATGTATTGGTTCCATACTGTATTGGTATATTCCCTGAGACTGTATCGGTTCGAGGACAATATAAATTTTCTCAGGGACCAATATAACCGGTTCTTAATCTGTCGATCGAACCTTGAAAGGAATTATAAGACTCTACTTCGATAAAATGATCTCCTACGGTGACCGTGACAGGATAAC
>JACGCM010000993.1:0-17940 GCA_014058105.1 Kingdonia uniflora | reverse complement strand
CTGAAGGATGGAATTTCCCTTCTGATATCTCTCTAGCCTTCTTGGCTATGAGAATAGACATTAATAATATTCCTTGCAACATATAGATTTCCCTCACCACCTATGGAAGAAGTGTACAGCTAGGGTCAGTGACTTCATAAATGCTGAATGATGGAACTTCCCTTATGATATTGAATGATGGAACTTCCCTTATGATATCTCTCTAGCCTTCTTGGATATGAGAATATACATTAATAATATTCCTTGCAACCCAAGTGTGGAGGATACTCAGATCTGGAAACCAGATGTTCATGGTGATTTCTCAGTTAAAAACGCTTTCGAATGTACCAGGAAACGACAAGACCCACTTGGTGGTGGAGATATACATGGAGGAAGTGTTTACATCCGAGTCTAAGTGGGTTTGCGTGGAGATTAAGAACAAATCCTCCCCACTGATGAGAAAGTCAGCGGAAAAGGAATACAGATAGCCTCAATGTGCGTTCAATGCGGAAGCAATGCCGAATCGGAAGCTCACATATTCTTCGAATGTCCCACGGCCAAGGTGATGTGGGTTTGGGCTACAAATGCTTTCCAACTTGCTGTTATTTCAGGTACGGATGGATGGAAAAATACTCTGGGAGATACAAGATGCATAGCTCGTGCCTCAATGACTTAGGATTACTATGGTCTTCGCAATGCGTCAATGACTTTGGAACTCGAGAAATAAAATCAGATTCGATGAAAGGAAGATGTCTATTAGAGAGATACAAAATATGGTTATGGGAGACATTTCCAATAACGCCAAACTGCCTCAAATAGCATGTACAACACAACCTTCGAACTACAGGTGGTAAAAGTGCTTTCGGTCAACTGTAAAAATGGGGAATGCTCCATCCATTCGTAGCTGCAGATGGATTATGTCGAACATCGGAGAGGTTAATCTGTGTTGTGATGGCTCAGCTTTGGTAAACCTGGACCATCCGGGATTGGAGTTGGATAGACTGGGAGAGTAGAGTTTGGGCACACTCAGCAAAGCAATGGGTTCCCACTAATTACCTGGCAGAAGTTCAAGCTATCGTAGGGGGTGGAAAAAGTAATACATAGAGGATGGACAACTTTTGGATAGTGTCAGATTCCTCGGCAACTATCAAAGCATTTCTTTCTAGTAAGATACCTGGAAGTTCCAAAGCAAGTGGATGAACCTTCTCACATCTATACAAGCAATCTGCTTCACCTTAATATGGAGAGAAGCAAATTTCTCGGCAGACACCTCAGCTAAGAGAGGTTCCAGAGCTGACCTACCTTGAGGAATGGGTTGAGGGAAGACTGGATTTCTGACACGAATCGAAGACCCTCATTCTGAGTACTTCCGTTTTTGCTGAAGTTGACTTCTGAGTTAAAGAATACTTCTCCTGATCAAATACAAATAGTCCTGAGTGATTTATTCGAATAAAAGTTTTCTGTTCGAATACACTTTGACTGTATGGTTTATTCGAATAAAATCCCTCTATGTTTAAATACATTTTAGACTGATAATTTTTATTCGAATAAATCCATCTATGTACGAATACATTTCAGCCTAACTGTTTTTATTCGAATAGAAATTTTTTTGTTCGAATACAATTTAGCCTTTGTTGTTTTATTCGAATAGATTGATAATCTATTCGAATATACTCTTATTCGAACATACTTTTTGTCTATTCGAAAGGGTGATTCAACTTCTGTTTTTGCGCATTTATGGGCTGTTTGACCTTTTGTAATTAACTTGTACTTATGATCCCAATATATAAAATTCTAAACTTATTGCAAAAAATAAACCCTCACGAGATAACATTCATCCATTAGGGGAACCTGGGGGTTTAACGGCTTGTTGAATACGCTAAATGCAACCGCTCGACATGCAAAAATGTTTTTGTTTACTTTGTTTGAGGACTAGCAAATATAAGTTCGGGGGTATTTGATAGACACGTAATATTTACGTGTACAAATCTTAATTTATATCTACCTAGTCACTTATTAAATAAATGTAATACTAATATCACTTTTGTTTGTATTTACAAAAAAAAACATTAAACATGCAAACAGTCGTACATTTTTCCGGTTTTCAACAAAGAACAAGGGTAATGTACTCCAACAATGATTCTCATTTGAAGTTGTCAACAAATGCCCATGGAGGAGTATTAAAGAGGCATTAATAGGGATCATCAAGTCATATAATTTTATGCATGGGCCAAGGCATAGACTATGGAGTTTTAAAGCTTTTATATTTTGTGCATAATGAAAGACATGTGTTAGGGGATTTCTCATTTATGTTGTATTTTGTAAACCCTTCTATACTCTATAAATAGGAGAGGAATCTCACCCATGAGAGGACATCTTGGAGAGTGTAATATCAAAGTTTAAAGCAATAAATATTATTCTTTCTCTTTTTCTTATTTTTTTTATTTTATCGTAGTAATAGTAGTATGACAATGATCAAAGGGATGAGTAGCTAATCTCTTAGCCAAGGCTAGAGGAAGTTCTACCTAGTGTAGCCTTAGTGTAGATTGTGTAGCTAGTTAGAGTAATTACTTTCTCTCTATCCCGAATATTGCATATCGTATTCCTTCGTCCTATGCTTGACCATAGCTAGGATTAGGAAGTGATGAATCTAAGTAACCATCTAGTTTGACCATAACAAGATAGGTTAGGAACATGGAGAGAGAACATAATCTATACTTATTAACCGGACCATGGTTGAGTAAGTTAGTTTGGGTAATTCCCAATCACTAAATCTCATTTATCTTTTGATGTATTGCATATGCCCGACCATGGATATACGATACGAAAACTCGTAATTTATTTTAATTATTTATGCTATTTGCGGTTATAAAGGGTAGAGTGAAATCTAAGCCTGGGTTCTCACTCCGACTCATAAAACTCTTATTTACTAGCATTTCTCTTTTCTTACTTACAAACTAGCAAAGCGAACATGCTATTATTGGATAAAATTAGTAGCTCGATATAATTAGCACCCAAGTCTCTTGGGATACGACTCCGTTTACCATTGTAGTTAACGATACATTGTGCGCTTGAGTATCTTTTAAGACGTCGGCTTATAAATCGATCAGGGCCACCGAAAGAGTACAATGGGCGGGACTAGGATTGGCCCATATGGATCTAAAAAGAGTTAATCTTTATTATTTATTGGGAACGGATTGGGAGACCCTAGGAAACTTAACCCTAATGGAGAGCCACTCATCTCGTATAGATGAGTGGCTCAGAAAAATTGAGCTTTTCTTATAGAAAAATGAGGTGGCATTTCTCTAATAAAGTGGTATTTTTTCTAATGAGGTGGAGTCATCTCTCTGATGAGGTGGAGTATCTTAGGTGGTCCCCACTTCAGTTTGAATTATGGCAAGCTCTCTCTCTCAAATTCTCTTTTTCTTACTGAAACACACACACTCTCTCTCTCACTGACAAACAGAAACTCTTTTTCTCTCTCTTTCTTTCTTTCACCGAAGCACTCTCTTCTCAACACCAAATTTGGTAATCGAGATAAGGGAATTACAAATCAAACGACGCCATTCATCTATGTAAATCTTGTTCAAAGAGGAAATTTAAGGGAAAGAAGATCATCAGAGCCGACTGTTCAGGAGGAAATTAGGGTTTTCAGTTCATCAAAGTGTTATTTGTGGGCCTCAGACCATAGGAACCACTAGGGTAAACATATAACCCAGATAAATTATTTATTTTTGTTTGGGTCTCTTTTTCTTTGTTGGAGGAGGAATTTAAGGTTTGGGGACCCTAGGAGGCAACGATTTATGTGTTTCTCTTAAGTTAGTACCCTAAATGTGATATATTCCATATTTTCTTGGTTTGTTTTCTATGGTGTGATCTCTTGTAACTATATGTCATGATTTGTGTGTGTTTGTTCAAAGGGATAGTTAGAGTTGATCCGTTGTTTAAATAGAGGGATACCAAAATTGAATTTGTGTTTGTTTACGCCATTCTCGCGTAATTTGCTCATGCCTTTTTTAAAAAAAATCTTGAATAAAATACTTTTTTAGGGAATCTGCAATGAACTGTGTTTTTAAGCATGTGATGTTGGGGAAGATGTTTGGGGATGCTTCTACATTTCTGACCCACCAAGAATTTACAGAGGTAACTCTAGAGTATATTTTGCATATTTGAAATTTTTACTGCAGTGAATCCCATATGTTATTTGTCGATGACTATGGAATAGTAGAGAATATTTGGTACAGTTGTTTGGCGAAGTAGTTAATCCTTTATAAATGTTAAACATCTAGTTATCTAGATTATATGTCATGTTATATGTTGTTCAGAATAGTAGATTCCAGTGTAAAATATTTAATTTTGTCGAGCACATGTCATGGTTGGCAATACCATTAATGGTGTAAATCTTCAATTCTTACACTTTAGTACCATGTTGACAACATTTGCTTCATCTCTTTCTTACCTATGAAATTTGGCATTATATTTTCAGTGATAAGCAATGGAAGGGAAGCTATCTCAAATAGCCTCAACTAGGAAGAAGCACGAGGCAGAGCGGCAAGATCCTGGACTCGTTAACTTTAGCAAACCAACACGAAGGTTTAAAAGATGGAAGGGCATCATTGATAGGGATAAGATTGAACCAGAAGGGGATAATGATTTGGAAACTGCAGATGCAATCTTAAATGATGACTCTGCCCTAGAGGATATTGAGATTAAAGTGAATGTTGTTGCCCCCCAAAACAATAATTTGGGATCAAGATATGCACAAGAGGTTTTCGGATCCCAATAAACTGAAGGTGACCTATGAATGAGGGCAATATTGAAGCTCTTCCAACGGCTGATCTGCCACAAACCGATGTATCACAAAAGAGAAAAAAAAAACCGCAGCTCCCATTGACGATACTTATCCACCTGATAGTGAGTTTGCTATTGAGTTTCAAATTCTACCGGGCGAGATCTATTTACCTTGGCCAGGTAAAGTAGTTGTGTTCAGAAGTAGTTTACTCCTTGTCCCATTTTTTTTAGTAGTTGTCTTGTTTTTTACTATATTTGCTTAAAATAAATGATATTCTTCAATATTGATTACAGGAGCCTGGTTGCCTCCGCGTGCACCATCACGCTCCAACATGGCACCTTGATAAGGAATCAACAATTGTTCGAGACCTTGTTATGCATACAAGTTCAGATAGGATCATTGAGATCTCCTATGAGCACTACAACGCAGGTCTAATTCTACCATCTGCGAGCATTGGCAGCCAAGACGAACACATTCTATTTTAGCTGGGGGGAGATGACTCTGACTTTAGATGATGTACAACACTTGATAGGTTTCTTGGCAGATGGTGACGTTTCGATAACTGAAGGTAGTTGGGGTTGCCAAAGCTTGTTAATATTTTAAGAAGAATCTTTACCAGATGAGGACTTTTTTCGATTCAATGAAGATTGGAGGTTAAGGCAATTTATTGCCTATAGTAAAATTGGTCAACTTCTATGCGAGGAAATTGGAGAAGTATAAGATAGCCTACAAAATGCAAGTTGATTGGTGAGAAGAAGATGGCAGGCAATATTACCCTTATCTGTTAGCGTACGTACATGCTATATGTACTAGGGACCTTTCTATTCCATGTTAAAAAGGGAAGTTATGTGACTGCACGATATATGTATTTCTTCGAGAAGGTAAAACGAACATCAAGTGGTCTTGGAGCTCCGCATTTCTTGCGTACTTGTTCACAACCTAGGTGCAACATCTCGAACCAACGGAAATAGTTTGCTACTTATACGAAGCTCCTGAGGTACACCCTACCTAAAATAAAATACACATATATGTTCTGCTAAAAAAATAAGAAATCCTATTTCTCATTTTAATTACACGCCTTATGTTCTTACTGCATGCAGTCGTGGATATTTACACACTTTCCAGAGCTTCCTGGCATACCTGAGTAGCAACATTTAGATGTAGCGGGGATTGTACTAGGTGGGAATGAGGTCTAATTATTACTGATCGGACCGGTGCCCGTGATTTGTTGAAATATAAAGAAGCATTCGACAACTACAAGTTGAGGATGTTAAGTAATCTTACCATTTTTAGTATATGCGCCCTACATTTAAATTACTTCATTCATGACCTTGTTTTTGGAACTAAATGGTGTGGTCTTTAATAGGTTGTGTGGGACCCATATAGGAAAGAAAGAAGGTTTGACCACAATTTCAACGAGAATACCTTCTTTAATAGGTTTACATTTAGTCCAACCACGTAAAACCCATCTACCCTGATAGGGTTGTACGGGAGTTTGTAAGGACTCAACCAATCCCTAAGAAGCCAAAATGTGTTTAAGTGTCGGGGTTAAGGACATGGGATGGAGAAGAGTCGAAACTGTACAAACTTAAGTATGACTGGGTTGATGTATTTTTAAAGGGATTGTAGAAGGTATGAATAGTGAGGAAATGTGATGGAGAGAGGAGGTTAAGGGAGGGACCTACACATGTGTAGACTGGTACATACAATGGTATGACTCTGTCTCATGGACCAAAATTTATCCCCCAGCTCTAGACCTTTCGGTCGATGACGATGCCGGGTTATCAACGTGTCACCCCAAAAGACGAATGCCAAATATCTTATGGTTGGAGGTGAGTACGATCTACCGTAACTTGCACTAAAACTAGAGGGATCATTAAACTATACATCATCCAGATAATTGTTTTTGCATTATTTAGACAACTTGTTATTCTAAATCATGTGGCTATTGTGTGCTCCTATAGATGAAAGTCAGTAGGGAACCTCCTAATGTTGGTGAACATGAACAATATGTCCTGCTAATGGATGAAAATATGGCATTGGTGAAACAAATATCAGCTTTGAACAAGGAAGTCCAGAAGCTGAAAGAACAGAAACAGCAAGAGAATGAAACAACATCAAGGATAACAGAGAAATTAATTGAGAAGGTTAGTATTGTTTAACAAAAGTCCTTTTAAAAAAAGGTAACATAAGCCTATTCATTTCACAGTTAATGATGCAGGTTTGTGGGATTGTCGATCTATGACTTGAAATCGACAATTATTGTATAACTCAGCCATATGATTTTGTCGTATAGTTAATTGATTGACAATCTTTATTGTCGGTACACGAGGTGGTCAAAAAAACATATTATATTTTATCCAACTTCTTATTATGTACTATCTATTCTTAACCACAGTCAACTGAATATAAGCAATTGATGGTGACAATTGAAGAAATGAAAGAGGACAAAACACTTAATCATGTTGTTCATGATCAATTTATCAAATCATTTGAAGGCCTACCTACAAAGTTGAAAGAGAAGGCAATGTTTAACCACATTCTTCATTTTCCTAACCAATTTGAATTTTGATTATAAGAGCACATCACTCATAAATAAACTACACACTAATGATTATATGCAGACTAAAGAGTGTCAAGCTTTGAGTGAGCAAAATGCGAAGTTGGTAGACGATTTTAGAATAAGAACAGAAGTTGATGATTTTAATGCAATCTTGTCACTGGAGTCTGTAAAGAAGGTATTATCCCAATCTTTATTAGTAGTCAACCCGATTTACAAGTCTTTACAACTTTGTTTAAGATTTTGAGTATAAGAGCACATCACTCATATATAAAACTACACACTAATGATTATATACATACCAAAGAGTGCCAAGCTTTGAATGAGAAAAATGCAAAGTTGGTAAAGGATTTAAGAATAAGAGCGAGAGTTGATGATTGTAATACAAGCCTGTCACTGAAGTTGGCAAAGAAGGTATTATCCCAACCCTTTTTACTACTCAACCAGATTTATAAGTTTTTACAACCTTGTTTAGGAGTTAATTATTTCTCCCATTTATGTTATGGGATATTATCTTCAGACAAAAGAATGCGAGTTACTAGAAGATATCTCTGCTAAGTTGATGGAGCAGTCAGAGAGGCAACTCCTACCACCTATCCCTGTGAGTATTTAAATCTATCATTTTCTAATTCGTTGCATAATGTAAGGTTTTGTGGAACTCCTCTCTGATAGCAATGCACTTATCTCAATTCAATAGCTTGCTGTGATTCCAAAAGAAGAGCCTATTACTGGAGTTTAAAATTTCTCTTATTTGCAAAAATAGATTGATAAATTAACTGTGAAGTATGAAGACGATGTGAAGAGGTTGAGAGAGAAATAATCTTTTGTAAGTTGGTTTGGATGGAAGCAGTGTAGCTTTCGTGGAACGTGGCATCTTCTCAACTATTTAACAGTTTACGTTTTAAGGATTTAAAACTAATTTTGGTACTTATGTGAAAATTAGAAGCCCTTTATCCCTGTTAATATTAGTTTGATGGATATGCTCTATTTATTGTTTAGAACAGCATACCAATTTGTCGATCCATGTGTTGCCCGACAATTTTAGCACATAGTGATAGTTGGTTGGCACAGTGGTCGACATTTTTGTTATCGAGCACTGTGTCTTCATCGACAATTTTATTGTCAGTTAATGCAGTAATCGACTTTTTTGTTACCACCACTGTGTCTTCGTCGATAATTTCCTACTGAATGTTGGAACAAAATACCCCATTGTTCAACTCCTTTTATGCTTTTACATAGTTAAATGCATCAAATCATAGGTGGACAACCAAGTACAAGTCCGACACTGCGATACATAATTATAAAATTGTAACCCTCATAAGTTACAAACCTTAAGGGTTTGTTTTCAAATGTTGTACTTCAATGAATAGTTAATCCCTTGTTGGATGGCATACCGTGATTGTAGCATAACCAGCTCATCATGAATAGGTATGCCCTTTTTACAATTGTCCATACGCATGACATTATTGGTTGTGTTCCCATGCATTTCATACTAATTGCCATTCATTGTTGTGTAGGAGGTTTGGTATCAAGCAATGAAGAAATAATTTTAGAGTGGAAAGTTGGAAATAAGGGCGATCCAATCTTTATTGAACTATTTGATCAATACGATAAATTCTACTCTATAACACACCAAGGGCCCAAAGGAGACTACTAAGATGATTTCACACTAACGGGTGAAACTCATGACAAGGTGAAGGATGTTAGGAGGGCGAATGTTGCAATGATGAAGAAGATAAATAAATCCCTATTCCAATTGTATGTGAAGTTTTATCTAGATGTACGTGGTGTCCAAGGGGAACATGGCAATTCTGCTTTTAGTTCCAACAACAATAAGCATCAAAGTCAAAACTAATTTAAGAAGGTAATAAAATCGTTGGAGTCTTTGATGAATAATGACCTAACATTTTGGAAGTCTATTTTTAGTCAGTCTTTGGATGCCCATTTCAGTTCTCTAAGTGAGAAGGTGTATGATTCGTTACACCATGCTTGTTCAGATGGTGGTCAACATGTAGAGTATAGGCATATGGGATATTTGTTTACTATATGTTATGAGAAGGTTTTGGTCTTTATCAACAATCATGAGGCATACACATTCTTACCTCTATTTTGGCTTAGGAATAATAACTAAATATCCAATGGGAAAAGGTTTGAAAACCTTACTGGGGACACTATTAAGTTTTGGTGGGTTGGTTCAGATAACCAATACATTCGATTATTTACAAGGTACCAAGCACCAATGCCTCTGGTTTCTACTTTTTGTCTTACTCATGTAGATTTGGCATTCGTGGTGATTTCCAAAGGGACATGCTGCATAAGTAGTTTGGTGTAACAAATAAGTTATTCAAGGCTTTGCTCAAAAAGAACAACGTTAAGGGTTATAATTGAACTACCTCATCTAGTAAGCAAGAATGGGATTGCATAGTACATTTGGTTTTTGGGGTATTTTTTTTCGGGGGGGGGGGGGGGGGGGAGCGATAAGCACTACTGAACTGATTTTTTGTTGTAAATATTTTGGGACACTTATTGATGGCAACCTATTTGGTTTGGTCTGAATCTCTATTTTAGAAGGGATGTAGTTATTTTTTGAGATAACTACTGATGGATGTAGTTATTTGATTGTAATATTTTTAGGAGACTGATTAATGGGAGTATACTTAGTGCAGTCTAAATTGTCTATTTAAAATTGTTGGTTGCTTGCATAATGTCAATGTTCTGCCTATTATTGTATTGTCGATCAACTAGACATCCGACAACGTGTTATTTGAAGATTGTCAGTTAGTTGGCATAAGCGATAATTTAAACAAATTAGGTGAGATTAACGTATTTTGGTCACAGGTGCATGTAGTTGTTTGATTACAATTATTTTGGAAGACTGTTTAATGGGACCCCTGATTAATTTATTTAGTTTGGTGTGAGCTGCCCATTTAAAATTGGTTTTTTTTCCCATTATCTGTTGTTGCATTGTCGACTACGTAGGCATCCAACAACCTGTTCTTTAAAGATTGTCGGTTAGTTGGCATAAACGACAATTTGTAAGAATTAGGTAAGATAGACGTATTTTGGTCACAGGTGGATGTAGTTATTTGATTGTAATATTTTTAAGAGACTAATTAGTATACTTGGTTTGCATAATGTGTATGTTTTGCCTATTGTTGTATTGTCGATCAACTAGACATCTGACAGCGTGTTATTTGAAGATTGATAGTTAGTTGGCATAAATGACAATTTAAACAAATTAGGTAAGATTGACGTATTTTGGTCACAGGCGCATGCAGTTATTTGATTACAATTTTTTTGAGAGACTGATTAATGGGACCTCCTGATTAATATACTTAGTTTGGTTTAAATTACCCATTTAAAATTGGTTATTGTTCCCATTGTTTGTTGTTGTATTGTTGACCACGTATGCATTCGATAACCTATTCTTTGAAGATTGTCAGTTAGTTGGTGTAAACGATAATTTGTACAAATTAGGTGAGATGGAAGTATTTTGGTCACAGGTGGATGTGGTTGTTTGATTGCAATATTTTGGGGAGACTAGTTAATATACTTGGTTTGGTTTGAATTGCATGCCCATTTAAAATTGGTTCTTGTTCCCATTGTATGTTGTTGTATTGTCGATCAACTAGGCATCCGATAACCTGTTATTTGAAAATTGTTGGTTAGTTGGCGTAAATGACAATTTGTACACGAATCGACAATACCTAAGCACACAATACGGTCGACCAAATTGATCATTCCACAAATTCTTATCAGAAGTACAATTCAATATCATTACAATGGATTCCAAGTCATAGTTTGAAACCATCAAGATAGGCATGTAAAAATACCCATTTTACCCTACTTATTTAAAGGTTCTAGACTTCATTTTATTGCTAAAAAGATTGATTATTGATTTATTATTGTTTCAGGTTATGTTAGATAAAAGTGTACAAAAAGCTAAATTTGAGTGCTAAAGCTGGAACTGTTGGTGAAGACCACCTATTTAAGCTATTACTCAGAGCATCTCCAATAGAAAACAAATCTCAAGAGAAAATCAAGAGAATATTTGACATATTGAAGATATTTTATTATGACTATGAAGATTTTATTGAATATAATGAATATTTCATGAGAATAAAATCTTCAAGAAAATAGCAACTGCGGAGATGTGACAAGCAGGCAGGTTTATATTCGTTTAAAAATTTTGAAACTTTTTTGAGAAGTTGCCAAGATGTGAAAATATTTTATAGAATTTTTTCAGATTTTTATAGTGAGTACATATTTCTGAATAAATTCTAAAATTCGATTATATTTGATTAGGTGAAAATAATCTCTTACTAAACATGTAACCATCTTCTTCATCTATAAAAGGAGAGGTCTTGACCATGATACTTTAGACCAAATTTAGTTTGTAAGTTCATGTCTTATTTATCCTTTCTTATATCTTATTGTTATTTTGTTTCCATAACTATGTCCAACTAAACTTCATCCCTAGGGATGGGGATAAAGCCATTAACATAATATGTAGTTGATATAGTTAATGTGTTATTACTCTACTTTGTGCATAAAAGACGAAATCCCAAATCTCTATTGTAATTTTAGATTATTGGTTTACTTCGATTGACATAAGCCAACTTTTCCAGTTATTGGAATAGTTGAGTTTTTATTTACAACTTGTTATTAACAATTGATAGAGGAGTTGCCCGATTAACAAGAAATATTTAGCGATGCTTTAATTTATCGTATTTTCATTTAAGCACTTATCATCTTTTGGATTTTGACAAACTTGAGATTTTAAAAGATGGGTGTACGATATTTGTAGGGCTGACAATTTAACCCGCCCCGCCCCGCCCTTAATGAGGCGGGTATGGTATGACTATAACGGGTATGGGGCGGGTTTGGTAAAAAAAAAAACCCATTTATTAATTGGGGCGGGTCTGGTTTTAGCCTTAAATAAACGGGGCCCCGTCACCCAACCCAATTATATATGATATGTCCTGAATACCCTTATGAGTTATGAGAATATGAGTAACCTAATTCACTTAATCACTTCTTTCCTCCTCTCTTACTTCATTCAGGTTCAACCTCCACAACCTCTACAAATTTATTTCAACCTTTGTAATCAAACATCAGTCTGTACCAATTACCAAATTCATTTCAATCTTCATTTCTATTTGAATCATTTCAACCTTCATCCTCCAAATTCAAGGTTACGAAGATTCAAACAACAATTAAGTCTTCGATCATTTTATAATTCAACTTCTACATCATTCATTGGGAAGTTTACGAAGATTGGATAAATTACCAATCGATTGGAACAACATTTACATCAGTGATCTGTTTCAAACCAATCTCTACATCAGTGATCTATTTTAAGAAGTATACAACATTTGCAAATTATAGAGATTACTAATCGATTCAGGTAACTCCTCCAAGTCTCCAACAATCCAGAAGCTTGAAACACCAATTAAGTCTCAACGTTTACAAGTTACTAAGATTAGTCTCAACATTTTTAACCTTAATTCTGATTTGATCCATTTCAAGTGATTAATAAGATAAGAATATAACTATTATAGTGCAGCACACTCTATGATGCTTGTTCTTACTGCAATGTAGCACATTGCATGATCTTTTATTGTGTGTGTGTGCACTATGCACCTGATTTAGTTTAGTTTTTTTTTTGTACAGATAATTTTTATTTTTTTTTGTAAAATTTCATAAATGGGGCGGGTTTGGGGATCCCCACTTAGGATAAACGGGTGTTAAATGGGTGATGGGGCGGGTTTGGTATTGGAAAATTTAAACGGGGCGGGTTTGGGTATTCCCCATTTAAGTTAAATGGTAATGGGGCGGGTATGGGGGTATGGTAATTTGGCGGGTATGGGGATGGTATTACTCCACCCGCCCCAAACCCGACCCATTGCCACCCCTAGATATTTGATCATCATATCTTAATTATCGGAGTATAACACAAACTATATTATATAAATGTTAAATTAATGGTGGATTCCCTTCCCCTAGTATCTTAATTCTCATCGACAAATTTAAGCTAGTTCAAATCTTGCATTATTGTCTTAACACTATTATAAACACATACGAAATCAATTTTTAGTTCCTTCGGAAAGTGAACGACAAACCCCTATTATAAATACCTGATTTGTTACTATTTTATCACATCACAATGCATAAACTGAGATGAGTAGAATCACTGGATGGTCACACTACAAGAATAAAGGGTATTTGCCACCGAAGAATCTGTGGCAAAAACGTTTTTGCCACCGTTTTTACCGTGGCAAGGGTCGTGGCCGTAGATGGGGTGGCTAAAGCTTTGGCATAGTTTTTACCGTGGCAAAAAGTTTCTTAATTGCCACGACTTTTACCGTGGCAAATGATAAATTTTTTGCCATTGAAGAATTCGTGGCAAAAGCCTGTTTTCACCACTACATAATCCGTGGCAAAAGCCTGCTTTCACCACTACATAATCCGTGGCAAAAGCCTATTTTTACCACTACATAATCAGTGGCAAAAACCTATTTTCACCACTACATAATCCGTGGAAAAATCCTACTTTCACCACTATAAAATCCGTGGCAAAAACTTACTTTCACCACTACATAATCCGTGGCAAAAACCTATTTTCACCACTACAGAATCAGTGGCAAAAACCTATTTTCACCACTACAGAATCAATGGTAAAAACCTGCTTTCACCACTACATAATCCGTGGCAAAAACATATAATAATAATAATAAAAAAATTTAAAAAAAAAAAAAATTTAAAAAATATGCAGAAAATTAGATAAATTATAAACATGTTTCTTACCGACAATTCATATATCATCATACACAAAATAAACTTAAGGCTGTAGAAGTAACTTTAGAATCTATATAATAGTCAGACAATGGCTAAAACTAAAAGGAACATAATAAAAAACATATAACGGAGAAGGTTCAAACATGAAGTGCCAGCTGAAGGATGGAAAACGTTCCCAGTTTCTTTTGTGGCTTCCCTAATGGAAGTGGCAGGAGGTACTGCCTTAGATGGTGTAGTGCTTATTGTAGTAGAACCTTGATCACTATCACCTGTAGAATGAAAGAATACATAACTCATTCACTATACAACATCTCCAATCATCAACTATAAGAACACGAAGAGTTTTGGAGAATGTATATAAAACTCTCATCAAATCTAGGTCACTTAATTATCTACGGAAAGTTAAGGGATTCATGGATGGGATCAGTTGACACTCCCAGATGGAGTGTAATGCAATGAGGATAAACTAGAGTTCTTCCTCCACCATGGCATCACATTTTAAGGTGTAATTTTTTTTAGTAAAATCATTGGTCCCCTTGGATAATCCAAATGATTTACATGGCCCTCTACCAAAATGTTAAAAATATAAGAGGTTTACATGGGAGAGGATTCGCCTACACCCTCTCCCCGCTACACTCCCCTCTCACCACCCAAAATGCCAACTCAACAACTCTCTCTCTCCCACTCAGCACCAATGTGGCGAGCAAAAAAAAAAAACTCTCTCTCCACTCAACTCACTTTCTCTCTCACTCGCCTCAACTCAACAACTCACTCGCATTAGTCACTGTCACTGTCACTCAACTCCCTCTCTCGCTTACAGCGATCATTTTCGACAACTCCTCGCTCTCTCTCTCTCTCATTTAGTCTCTCACTCACCGACAACTCTTCGCTCTCTCCACTGAGCTCAACAACTCACTCTGTCACGCCCCAAAATCCGGTAATCAGTAGCTTGACCAATTACTGAGATTCGAGGATGTGCAGGTTGGGGAATCCACAGATTCGCCCCACGAACAACCAAGCCGAAGAGAAATTCTGGCCCAGTCATTCACAATAGTATCACAACAGAGCAATAAGAAAAACAGAAACAGCGGAAGACTAAGATAATAGAATCTAAATACAAGATTCTACAAACCTCTACGCAGCAAGCCCAACTGCAAATGACTGGGGATCAAGCCTCCAGCTCAGTGCCCCAATGATCACCACAGCAACAACTAAACCTGAAACAACCTACCACTGAAAGGGGGATGCGAGAGTGAGTAAACAAAGAGCTCACTACTCCCAAGAATAGCTAAACAATTATACTAACCAATGAGATGGATAATAAATATTAATGATAGTAGGATATAATAATAATAACTAACCATAAACAATATATATGTATAAATATATATTGGATGACTAATAGGTAAAAGCATATATATACTAACTCTAATAAATCTATCTATAAATATACCTCGTGCGGAGGAGTGCTAATCTACACTCTAATCACTACCGTGGCTCTCGGAGCTACGCACAACCAATCTACCTAAGAGATACAATAACACACGAGGGTAAACAACCCTCGGCCAACTACAATCCAACCGAGTTATCCAAGCCCCAACCAGGCACAACTCCGAAGCTATCACAAGCTAAGCGAGCTTGCCCACAACCAAATACCAGTCTAAAGCTCACAATAGCCAACCAGACTAAGTAACCTAATAACTTAAATAGATCCAGAAGAGAGAGGAATGAATGCAGAGAGGATAGGAAATGCAGAAAGGAGATGAATCTAATTACACAGTAAATCAATTAGGATAAAAGGAATTGAGATATGAGTAGAGGAATATGATGAACTAGGATAATCCCATAATTATCCCAATGCAATGATATGTTATGATGATGATATGATGGAGTGAGATAATCCCATAATTATCCCAAGTGCAGAAGGTTCTATATTAAAACATAATGCAAAAAGGATTAAGGATTTCTATCAGAAGAACCTACGAATTGGAAGTATGCAGAGATGCAATGATTTGCTTGATGATGATGATGATGATGATGATGATGTTATGATGCAAAGTGGTTTGGCAATGTCAACCCAAAGGGCTATCCCCTATGACTAAAGTTGGCTGACGACCGCTGAAAAAAGATTTACCTTACCGGATATAGTTGGATACAAGGGTACGATGTACTGTACAAGCTCGACCAGACTACAAGAATATTACATCAATCTAAAGGATATTTCACACCGGAGCCAGCGTCCGAAACAATGATATAATTCCAAGGAATTTCAACCTCACCGAGGATAAACCCTGTACCGGATCTCAAATACTGTCTCATACCATCCCACACTCCCGAATGGGTGACTAGGTATAAGGAAATCCCTCAACCTCTCGAGGGTCAGCCGATGCAGAGTTATTTATGTATCCAATTGCAGTAAGATAAGGCGAGAATATTATCTATGGATGTGAGCAAAAATCCTCGAGACTAAAACACAACTGCAGTGACACAGCCAGCACACAATAATATAACCGCCTACCTGAGAGCGAGGCAACCAACCAATACAGATGCCTTCATGTGATTCAGTTGCACCATCTAAACCAAGATGAAACAACAACTTAACCATCACGACACCTAAACAACATCAGTCTCTAAGATTCCTCAAAGCAATACGATTACCATCCAGTATGACAGTACTCTAGCTGTCAACACAGACTAGTATTCATGGGGTGACCTACAAGTGTCCAACAAGTAGTCAACAATTCTCAATAACAGAACAGCTCACAATCCTCCTAATCATGCCCATAGTCTCCAACACGGATGTACAGGAACCGGATTCAACAGGAGGTTTCTACCGTATTTAACATCTCGGGTGACGTACAACTTCATAACCACCTGGCTCAGCCGCGGATCAACCTGAGCCTGCTGTCTCCAGTGCCTCCTAGATGACGGAAGGGAACACAACCCTAACAGCCTCATCCGGGGAAAGAAGGCTTACGGGTAAGCTCTATCAGCTCTAAGAATCATGATGACAATAGTGTCACAACACGATAAGCAAACAATCCTAGGCAAACTATCAGAAGTTCTGCATCCACAACCAACCACCACAGAAAGCCGTCTTCTCACCACCAACCAATAACAGTCTAGGAGATCACACTCCCACATGGAATCCAGCATCTCAAATAACCACAACCACGACGACAGTGCTCAAGGACCAGGCCTCGAGAACACAAGTACACCTAAACTAGTCCTAAGACTAATTAAACAACAACAGGCAAGAGGACGAGCTCCGAATTGAAGACCATGTCTTACTGAAGCTATGTCCCCAAGACTACCCTGGAACCAAGTCCAGCAATCCAAACTAATCAAAGTGCTATACTATAAGGTGAGAACTATGGTCTCAGACTACACTCTCTCAGAGAAATGATGGCTAACCACAAGCCAACCATAAGTCTCTACTAAAGGCCAACCTAGTTACTAGTGCCCTGAAACAAGCTGGGCACCCTAATAACTAACCAACAATACGCACTTGATATATTGTAAATATAGATAAACAAATATATATAACATAGCGATGCTGAGGCGTCGCAACATACTGAGAAATGCATTGTTCTCTACCCTTACGAAGAAAGGATTTGCGAGAACACCCTCAATAAAATCGGCTAAGAGGAACCTCTGGAGTCATCGTCACATCAACGACAATGGAGAATTACTCCTCTGGCTAATCAAAACCTACTGGTTTTATCTGGTAACTAAACTCACATTATAGCGGATTTTCCTAATATATCAAACCCTTAGGTACTCTCGTCTAAGGTACGCTAACGGATAACCA